>JBAMHZ010000103.1:6421950-6432393 GCA_037177395.1 Alpinia galanga | reverse complement strand
TGAAGTATAAAAAAAACAATTAAAATCGATACCGTACTCCTCTTCCTCTCCGCCTCTTTCTCCTTCTTCTTCTCCTTCTTATTACCTCCAATTAGACCACAAAGCTAACTCAGATGATAAATACATGAAAATAATTCTCAATAAGACAAGGATCAATTTTTAAAAAAGTTATAACCTCGGATTATCAGTGATACTCTCTCATGCACTAAACAAATGAGTTCTAATTTAACTTTCTCCTTGGTGGGATCAACTGAGGGGCTGCTAACTTGGTGGTTTTAATTTTTTTCCTTCTTATTATCTCCAATTTATTTATAATCTCAGAAAAAAAACATTAATTACAACGTGAAAATCTCAATTAACTATTTTAAGTCAATTGCATGGCCTACTATTATGAAAAAAATAATCCATCATTTTTTATTTACATCATTTATTTATTTATATATATATATATATAACAAGACAAATTAAAAATATCGTTTTAATGCTTGCTCGCTACCTTCCATCTTTTAATAACTGTGCTTTCAATGTTGGACCCCACCATAATATTACATAGCTTGTGGTTCCAATTATACAGTATTAATCACGTGTATATTTCATTTTAAATCGAATAAGAAAATATAAAATAAAAATTAAATGGGAAATTCTAAGTTTTGGAACTAATTAAATAAAAGTAGAGTATTATTAAGTCGAAATAATTTAGATTGAGAAAATAAAAAAATATAAAAAAATGAACTAAATAAATAAATGCACCTTTCGAAGCATTTAATGAATCCACGCATTTGCACATGCAATTTGATGAGAACTCAATTATTGTAATAATAAAAAGCGGAAAAAAATATTAAAAGAAATTAAAATAAAAATAATGGAATGGAGCGGAAGGGGCCTTCTTTGTCCCTATAAATATCCCTCTTTGTTTTCTTGTGCGGGCATTGCCATCTTCAAACTCAAATGGTGAGACACTTCTTATTCTACTATCATTCATTTTCTTTATTTGTTTTCTTAAAAAGAGTTTCTTTTGTATATTTGGTACAATTTTTTTCTCTCCATATTTAACATTATTTGAAAGATTTAAAAAAACAATAGACACTAGTGGGAGATAATCTAAAATTGTAGTTCTCTTTAAATTAGTAGAATTTCTCCTATGGAAGAGAATCGATTTTTATTTGTTTCTTCTTCTTCTTCTTTTTTTTTTCATCCTATGACACTTTAGTCATATCCCTTATGTTGTTGGTTCCTCGTGGGAGTAAAGTTTTTTTAATGAATTTTTGTTATATATTTGTTTATATCATTGATATAATGTATTTTCAATCATTGTAGACTCGAATGAATAAACTACGGATTATGACATGGGCTTAGGGCCTAAGTGGAACAGGATGAGGCCTTCTAACATGGGCCAAGGGCCCAATTCATATGCGACGAGGACGAATCGTTAAACTACCCCAATCAAGAATACTCTTTAACTTTTTCCTAATCCTTACCTTAATTACCCTAGGGGAGGGATAGAATACCAAATTCTACCGTACTAAACAACAATTTTATTCGTTCAGTCCTCTGAAATAAAGCGAGGCTGAGTTCTCTTAAAGCCGTAATAATAAAGATTTATAATCTTCTTCTCTATCAAAGTTAATATTATGTTAGACAGTCGTTAGTTTCTCACCTAACGACCCTCCGATATCTAAGTTAGAGCTTGTTTGTGGAAAAAATATAAAGAAAAAGAAGAAGAAGAATGCAGTAGCAAGAATAGTAAATGAGAAAATAATAATCCAACAATCACTCATTTCTCTGTTGTTCTCTTTTCCTTTTATATCAGCGATGAAATGTCTTTTTTCCGTCTTTTCTTTCCCACGATCTTTATTCTCTAAATGACAAAAAACATCTACTATATTGAGATTATCGTGGGAATGTCACATGACATGAAGTGACGTTCTTATTAGGTCGTTAGAAGAGTACTTAGAGAGAAATATTTTTATTATAACGCGAGGTGCCCTTGGTTGATTATTATAATAAGCATGTAGTAGTCTTCTCGACCTTTTAATAGTCTTATAGGCACGAACTCTAACGACTTACAGAAAGAAATCTTTAGTATGGTCCCCTCCATAGAGGACTAGGGTTCTTTTTGTTTCACCTAGATTCGATATTCATCAAACTGCTTCTCCTCAACTTGGTATTTCTCCCTTTGAACCGAGTCATTATACTCTGACTCGCCAGTTCTCTTTCTTGTTGAACTGCTCTTAATCATTTAAGTATATCTTTCCTTAAACCAAGTTACTTTACTCTGGTTTGGTGATTATTCTCTTCGCAGAACTGTTTCCATCCAGTTTGGCATGTCTCTTCCCGAGCCGAACTACTTTACTCTGGCTCAATTGTTTTTCTCTTCGTCGAGCTATTTTCACCCAGCTCGGCATATCTTTTCCTAAGCTAAGCTACTTTACTCTAGCTTAGCCGTTCTTTTTCTCACCGAATTATTTTCACCCAGCTCAGTATACCTCTTTTGATGATCAATCATTCTTAACTTAATCTTTTTATTATTAAATATGAATATAGCAGTATCATAAGTCATAAGTTCCTAAACCGATCCATCGATGCCGTAATGATACTTAAAAATAACAGTGATTGTCAGCATAGTCATGTGTTTGTCAGTAGGTTCGATCGTATTAATGTTCTCCGCAATTGCTAAAGTATAATGGCCATACCTTTGGTTTGGCCTTTCAATTGCTATCAATCAATACACAAATTGTACCCAAACTACAACTGCTTAACTCTAACGATAGAAGAAAGAAACACCTCGGATCTAAGAAAGGTCTCAAATTGGAAGACGAGGAAGGAAGTAAAGGGAAGAGAAGGCGAGGAGTGGCACGGTAGCCACCGACCTGAGCTGCCTCAACTCGTCTCCATGTATTCACCTCCTTCACTTTCCTGGTTGAATCCTTCAGCATCAGATGCCGCTCACTGCATGGCGGAGGGGCAAGCGTCTACTGGGCTGACGAACGTTGAAGCTAAATATGATCAAATTAAAGGCCCAATTAAAGCCCATAAAATCTCGATTTGATTTACGACAAGGCGTATTCCATGGTAATGTCATGCGCTAATTGCCATACCCTAGATACAGACATGTGGCGCCCACTAACCAGAGCCAATCGGCAGCAAAGAGATAATCCAAAGGACAGAATAGGCGTACGCCAATTATATTGAGCTGGACAAACGTGTCGACGATCTGCACGCATTTATTACATGTACATTTTTTTATATATAATCAACTCAATAATTTGCTGGGTCGGATCTGTCACCATTCTCGAACCCGACCGGTACACACGACAGGCTCCGCTGTATTGCTACCACCACACCAGATAAATACATTATTTTACATACACTAACACACCCACTCTGCTATCCAAATTTAAATTATTTATCGCATTATTATTATTATTATTTAATGTTTCTTCTCGGAAGCATTATTTGATTTGATGTGATGTCTCAGAGATCTCAATTATGACCCGGAAATCTTTTTTTTAAAAAAAGGAAATTTAAGTTTATCCTGAGAAAATTGAAGAACATTATTTGAAGCCTGTATATTGTTTAAGCTTACCGACAAAAAATTACACAGACCCTCGTATGTTTGTTATTTGTTTAATTTAAACTAAATAAATAATTCTAAGTCGATGTTAGAGTCGACATTGGTCGGTATCAAGTCTACTCTAATGAGTGAATTTTTTGAAGGGTATCATATAAAATAGTGGAGATTGCAGGAGCAAAATGTAAGAAGAATTTCAATTTACTGCCCTTTAGACTATAAATTGAGCGGCCTTTCTCTTCTCCTCCTCCCCAAACCCCCCTCCTCTCTTCTGATCTTCGCCGAAACAGGGAAATGGAAGCAGAGATGGACAACCTCAAGGCCACCGAGCTTAGGCTCGGCCTTCCCGGGAGTGGCGCCTCCGACGGTGATGCACAGTCAGTGCCCGCGAGGCTGTCGAAGCGCTCCCTGGACGACCACACCCATGCCCGGAAGTAAGCTCTCCTAGTTAAGATTTTCCCTCAGGAAACCAACCCAAAGACTTGCTAGGGTTTCAACTGATGATTAACTGATCTCCCAAAATGCCTTAGAACACAGCTAGTTGGGTGGCCGCCAGTTCGCTCTTACCGGAAGAACGCGATGAAGGCCGAGGCGGCTGGGTTGTTGGTTAAGGTCAGTATGGATGGCGCGCCTTACTTGAGGAAGATCGACCTGAGGGTGTACAAGGGCTACAAGGAACTAAGGGAGGGACTGGAGGACATGTTCAAGGTCTTTGAGGGCTGTAAAGGTTCGGAATATGCCATCACCTACGAAGACAAAGATGGGGACTTGATGCTTGTTGGAGATGTTCCATGGGAGTAAGTCTCCGATCGAATAAACCCGTGACTGCGATTTTATTTGCTTCATAAAGATTTAACATCTCTTCTTGGCAGGATGTTCACATCTTCTTGCAAGAAGCTGAGGATTATAAGAGGGTCCGAGTCAACTTGACACATGGGAAGGAAATGAAGACCAATTGAGGTTTTCCTAGCACAAGCTATGAAGGGAACACAGGATGGATTGAGTGATATAATTATCTCTGTGACTGTATCTCTTACCATGTACACAAAATAGCTGTGTTTTTTCAATGCATGCATCAATCTGTACAAACAAGTTTTTTAGCTGTATATTTGCTGTCTCCTAAGGATTTGCTCATATGTTTTCTCTTCCAAATGTAAACGAGAGATAAGAAATGTTATGTTGTTGATGTTGAAATTTCTGATTTTTCTTACATGTTCTTGTCATGGATGATGAATCAAAATAGAAGAGAAAAAAAACAAATAAATGAGTGTGCTCATATTGCATGCAATCTCATCATGTGTGGTGTTGATAAATAATCTATAAGCTAGGCGTGAATCTATTATGAAACAGAAGATGAAATAGGTTTTTGTGTTCAATTACGCTGTAGAAAACAGATTGAGAGCAACTCACATGTCATGGGCATTGAACGGGGAGGAGGATGAGAGGGTAGGCATTCCACCACCTTATCAACAACAGTGGGTATGAGGCTCCACAGGAGGATACTTCCATGTCTCTGGACAGGGACCTCTCGGTGCCAAATGAACGTGCAAGACAAGGAGCACAGGGGGTCACTATTTTCTGCGAGCGAGGCTACAACAATTCAATCAGTGCCATTCTTAATAATTGAGTGAAATGAACTTTGCTAAATTTATCGGTCAACATGAAGCTTACCTTTTGATATCAAGCTCAAATCCAAGGCCTCAATAATGGTGGCCACTCTCTTCTCCAAAACCTCCGACATTGAGCACTGTACAAGATGTATCATAAGGTGCGTCTGCCTCAACTTGCATAATGATGATAGAGGATGGGCTTCACGCAATTGCCTCCTCAACAGAGGGAAACAATACCCAAGATTCCAGCCAACAACCATGTTTCTGCTATGGTTCATTTAAGAGCAAAGAGAAATTGAAGGATAGATATTCTACACTAAACTACTAATCCAACCTGTATGATAGGGAGAACAATTCATGAAATATGGATTGATAATCTAAGAAATCTCATAAATTGGGTATCAAGGATTCACAACATTAGCACCAAAGATACCACCCAGTGTGACCCCTCACATGACTCGTATCTTATAATGTCAGACATCAGATACTCTCCAACAGCAAGTCACAAAGTCATTCTTTCACAAGTCGGTGTTGATCCATCAGCATGTGTCACGCCAGAACCCCGGAGAGACTGCAGGGGAACCAACCACTTTGAAGGTTGCAAGTTTGTGACTAAAAGATATGCAAAGCATCTTCCATCATAACTGTAGAATATGCTGCGCAGCTGAAGAAGTAAAACTCGAGGTCTTTCGTCCAATGGCTAGAAATTAAACTAGAATGGTGTGAAATCATCACCATACATAAAAGAAACAGAAGCATCACTGCCACTGGTTTGGAGAGTAGCCATTCTCGAATCCAGTACGGCCAATTGAGACTTCACCCACTGTGGATTGTTCTTAGATTCAACCCACAGAACTTCACCAGTATCCTTGTGCTTGAAATCAGGATATTTGGGGTTCCTCTGTGAAAATAATTGCAATAGATTATAGGTTCCAATCATTTAAATGCATTGATAGTTTGACACCAATCAGACTTCAAGTTACCCAGATGGAAGTGTTAAACAATTACTTCTAACATGTAATATAAGAAAATTATTTTCATTCATTAATCTTCAGCAATAAAGGTAGGAACCAAAATAATGAGGTATCATACGGGTTAACTAAACCAAGAAAATATGATTGTAAATCCATCAATAAATATTTTAATTTCTGAAGACAGGGGAGCAGAGAAAATTATTACAAGAGAGCCACACTAAATATAGGTGTCAACTTTAAGATTATGAAACTGCTAAATTTAAGAACGGCAGAAGTTGTCCATTTGCATTTGAGTTGAGCATATTAGGAGATAATAAACTTAATCTTGCTCTGATGTAAGGTTATACAGGACATATAGAGAAAACTTGTGTAAAATTCACACATGGAACTACGTTGCCAAAATATTAATAAAATTAGTTAAAATTAATGATAGAATTCAGGCCTTCCTTCTATGATACATTATATATTTCCATGTAAATCTATTTATCATAATGATTCACAAAAAATTTTTAAATGTAATTTAGTAATTTCATACAAACTGTATATCGGATGTCCTATTCTACCAAATTCAAAATTCAAAATTAAGTTCAAGACACGCAAATAAAAATTATTTTAACAGGTTATTCAAGGTTCATAAACTTTTAAGCTAATTAACCACTAAAAGGAAATATCTAAAGAGACCTAAATATTCTTGCCTTTTCTTAATCATTCCAACACATTCAAATAACAAAAAAAAACATATGTTCAAGAACGAAGAAAAACAAATTTTTAGAGCAGAATGGAAATTAATAGGAAAGCAAGTTTCACTTCCACAAAATATTTCTTGGTCATTTATTCATTGGTAGACAACATTTGGCCAGAAAACTAAAAAATAGAATAGTAACAATGAAAGTTGTGACTAGAAATGTACCCTTAAATTTTTTTGTCAATCATGAAAAAATTTATCGACGTTTTAATCCAAAATAGAGATATTTTAATGATCAAAATGAAAACTTTTTTACACACCGCTACCTTTATCAAATTATAAATGCATACCCAAGCCCAAACATTCTAGTCACAGATTCCTCTGACGAAAATGCATGATAAATATACCCTTGGAAGGTGACACTTGTCTGCTGATTCTAATGGAGATGATAGTTTCCCAAACAGATTTGCCACATATTAGCTAAACATGGGAATGTTACATTCCAAGCTTTTTGTTCGGTCATCAAAATCTTAGAAGATTCTATGAACCAAAAGCCTCCTTATGTCCTAATCATTCTTCCTTGTGTAGAAGGTATCAAGACTAAGAAAGTTATATTCTACTAATATCACTCTTTGCTGAGGAAATGCATCCTTCACTTTTTTCATGGAAAATATGATAGATTTATTACCTTATTGTTCCTGTTATCCCACCACTCTGTAGGGTTAGCAAAGAAGGCTTGCCAGAGCTCTACTGTAGAAGCTGAAGTATTGCCCGCATAGTTCCCAAGCTTACCTTCATTTCCAGAATACAAATAAGTAACTTTAGCCAAAAGTATCTTGCAAAATTGCATGGAATAAATTTGACGTAAACAGGTGAAACAACATGCATCTCAAAACCCAAGATTGGGATGAAGTGCATCAGATAAAATTTTAAAAAAAAAAGCAACACAATGGAGTTACTGAAAGAAAATTAGATTGAGATGATATGGATACATTCAAAGAAAAATAAATTAAAAAATATTAAAAAAAACAGAATTGAATGAAGATGAAACGACTTGCGAGAGATCAAAGGAAAGATGAGTCATCATAATTATAAATAATTTAATTAATTTGAATATTACAAGTAGTATAGCGTTACTTAGAGATGAACAAAAGCATTAAATTCATGCCACCGACCACGTATAGTTGGGACAAAACATATCTTGATGATGATGCTATTACGGCTAAATTAAGCACCTGAAGCTACAGCACCCATCTCTTGTTCATACATCGAGACCCCAGGAATGGTCCTCTCAATGAAATTTAACTTTTGGACTGTCACCTGGAACATGAAGCATTATCCATTTAAATCAGATACCATGCCAGATAAGAAAATGGGAAATTTTACATTTTTTTTAAAGACACCTTATAGAAGACCTGCCGCTTCCCATCTTCCCCATCAACAGAATCTGACACAAGACGCCCAGATACATACACCTGCTGACCCTTTTCCAAATGCTGGAACGCCACATTTGCAAGGTCGTCCCAAAATGTTAGATTAATCCTGCAGCAGAACCGATTAAACATAATGAGCTTCCGTCTAACATTTGGTCTGCGCTCACGAAGCCACCGTGAAAAATAATAAAAATTCGATGTTGAAGATACAAGCTGACAAACAAAAGCAATACCATCGCAGACTCTTTCTTACCATGAGGTCTCGGAAGCGGACTTTTTGAATCCGAGGCGGGTCCAAGCTAGGACCTTCCCGCTGCTGAGGTGCTTGATCTGGACGGGCGTGCCAACGATGCCGATTAGTTGGACGGAGTTAGCGAAGTCCTTGCTCCATGGAATCTCTTGCGGCCGCGGGTACACTCCCCGCTCGTACTCGTACTCGTACTCGCTGCGGCCGCTCGAACACCGGATAGCGAACGGGCCAGGAGGCGAGCAGCGGCGGAGGAGGTGGAGGGCGACGATTCGCTTCTCCTGGAGGCGAGCAGAGGAACGGAAGCCAGCGACGGAGGAGCTAGGGTTTATAGAAGAAAGTAAGCGCTTGAGAAAGGAGCGGGGTTGGAGAGGCGATAGGGCGGGCAGTGTCGCCATTTCGCAGGCTTGGAGCTCCAGCGTCAGCAGCGCTGCGAATTGGGGTTAAATAGGGCTTCTTTTATGGCGCAAAAAAAAAAAAACTAAAATTCTTTGTAAATATTCATTATATTACATGATTATGAGTAATTTACAAAATAAAATTTAGATTATTTTTTTAAATTGTTTTTTTAAGTCATAAAAATTATCACTATTAAAAATATTTACTTTTAATGTATTTTAAAAATATTTAATTCAAGTTTATTTTATAAAATAGAATGGCTCTTAAATAAGTTTATATAAATCATAAATTTTGACCCAATATTAATACAGTCAAAATTTATAAATAAGAACAATAAAATAATAATATTATTATTATTAAAGTTCAAATTTCAAATAGAATAAATATTTTAGAAAGTTAATTTCTAAATGCATATAAATCACATGATAAATAAAGTAGGGGACAATTATAAACTTAGGTAGGGGTATAAATGAGCTAAGTCCCTTACTCAAGCTTGATTATGCGATTATGCACTTAAGAAGCTTAAACTCAAGCTGAGCTTGAATTAAGTTTGTTTAACTTTTAAATTAGTTATTTTTTATCAACCGAGCTAGAGTTGTTTGAAAGCTGTATAATTTCATTGTGAATTGAGCTTGAGCTAAAGATTAAATTAGAATCAAACTCTAGCCAAACTCGAACTTAAAGAAACAATTGGACCGACCTCGAATCTCTTACTTATTAAGCTCAGCTCGGTTCAATTACACGCCTAAATTTAGGACCCTAAATTATTAAAAAAAAACACTAAGATATTCCAACTGTTACTGTCCAAGAACCAAAAAAAAAAACGTAAGAAAGAAGTCAATTAATGACAATGATTCAATTGTAGACGAAGGACGCAGTAGAGATATAATGATATAATAGGAAATTGACTTCAAAGTTCTTCCAATACAAATAAGAAAGAATGTTCTAGAAGAGTAAGATGACGGTCCTTGTGATCACCAAATTCAATCATCTGAAACAAATATTAAAAACAAAGTGACGGGGGACGCTGAAAGTAGTCTGACATTACTACTCCGATGCTCATGTTAGGAGGTGGTGAAGGAGGAGAAATAAAGCGTTAATTATGTAAAATTGATCTGTCCAAAAAAGACCGAACTTGTACGTCTTCCTTCTCTACATCTTTTTATATAGAATAATTAGTTAAGATGTTCTAATAACGGCATGGAATAGCAGAGTGTAAAGAATATCGTATCTCTATTTCCATTAATGTAGCTCTTGTGAAAAGACATAACTCTATAAATATCATATGCAAGAAGCTACTGGGAAGCAATACCTCATAAATACTTATAAATAATGGTTATGACAGAGATTCTTTACTGTTAGATATCACATAAGACATGAGAGCAAGGGCATCTTGAAATAAATATAAGTAACTAAAACATCCCTTTGGAGTGAACATGATCATCCGAAGTGTCAGAATGGAGACAAAAATTATTAGCGGGACATAAATGAATTCGCCGATAGATGTCTCTTGTCGAACTATAA
>JBAMHZ010000103.1:6363758-6378498 GCA_037177395.1 Alpinia galanga | reverse complement strand
CATCAACTGCAAACTCGTTTTCTCATTGAGGGCTTAGTCAACCATGCGTGTTCATCAACTGCATGTTCATTCTATCTCTCTCCTAATTTTTATGTTTTTAATTAATTAACCGATTGAATTAAATTAGGCGAAGTGGCTGCCATATATAAATAATAGAAAGCAAAGTCAATTGCCGACCAAAGGCATCTACAAAACGGCAGTAATTGTGCTGTCCCATAGAACCGAGTCTTTAACAAATGAATAATGTTTCTAACTTTGGTGTACAATCTTTTATTGACGTCATGGAAGTGACGTATATTAAGTGGTGTTCGCCATATTTAAAACGGTCATAATTAATATTGTTCTTTTTATTAGCTGTGAACTGTCGACGTCATGGATTGTATTGACTCTATCTAATCTAATTGAATTCGTTTCTTTCATATCATATACATAGAATTGATAATAAACCGGTGGCGATAATTATACAGTCTTTAACAAATGAATATTGGTATTGACTTTTGGAATCGACGTCATGGAAGTGACGTAAATCAGGTGGTGCAATGTTCGCCATATTTAAAACTGCAATAATTGGCGACGTCATTGATTGTATTGTCTCTATCTAATCTAATTCTACGAAGTCTTTAACAAATGAATCCTTCATTGACGCCATGGAAATTTTATTGCCGTTTAATTTGTTAGCTGTAAACTGGCGACGTCATATTGACTGTATCTAATATAATTGAACCAGCCAATCAGAATAATGGCGTACTTCTCCTCCATTTCATTCTCTTAGTTTTGGTCTTTGTCTCGATCTCTACAATTGTCTATAAAAGAAGGAAATGGAGTGTCACTCCTTCATCCAAAATCTCTCCTCTCCTTCTTCCTTTTGAATCCTCCATTACTAGCCATGGCTGAACCCAGCTTTCCAGACGTCAACAAGTGCTCCAGCGGGTTATCCGAATCCGAAAGCACGGGTGAGTATATATATTCTCCTATATCTGCCTGTTTCTTCTTAATTAATTATTTACAGCCTTCCACGCCAATCCAATAGACGATGCATCTAATTAAGTGCTATTTTTTTTTCTTGGAAGAGAAGGAATCAAACGTCCAATCGAGTACAATATCTAGGATCGGATATATAATAAAATTTCAATAATATTATATATACTTAGAGCTAGGCATGCATGCTTTGCACCATATATTATCTACAGCATAGATCCACCGTGCTATTAACCAAGCTTATTAATTCTTTTTAATTTTACTCTTTCAACTCCCAACATTCTCGAACACTCTTGTTTCTACATGCACTAACCACAATTACATTCTGATGTTTAGCTTTTGCTAAAACCATCAAGATTGGACCATGGGGAGGGCCCGGAGCCCACAGTTTTGACTTTTGGGAATTGGCCCCTATCGTAAAGGTCAAAGTCTACACGGGAGACGTCGTCAACGGTTTGGAGATCACCTATAAAGATGGCAAAACATACCGAGTAGGAAGGTTTGTTGGTGAATTGCACGAGGTACGCAAAATGCATGCATGACCAACATTCTAGCTAGCTACAGAACATATATGGATTTTCATTACCAGTTTTACAACTTTTATTATATATATATATATCGATTTTGAAATATTGCATGCAGTTTGAATTAAAGGATGGTGAATATATCGACGGGATGTTTGGGTTCATCAAAAATTATCACAGCGAAATTTGTATCTCTGAGCTCGGATTTAAGACTAATCATGGGAAGAAGTATGGCCTTTTTGGGCATGCAGGCGGCGAGGAGTTCACTGTTCCAGTCAAGGCTGGTAATCAAATTGTTGGATTTTTTGGCCAATATGACCGCTATATTAATTCTATCGGAGTCTATTTGGCTCCTATCTAATTGGCCATCTATCTATCAATATTTCAAAATCTGATCATCCATTCTGTCGTCTTTGCTCTACTTCAATGTGAGGAGTGTTTTAAATAAATTGGGTTGTTGTTGTGTTTTAAATAAATTTGGATGATCAACCAACTTTGTGAGTGTGATAGTTGTGTTTTAAATAAATAAATTTGGATGATCGATCATCAACTTTGATGTATGTTTGGTGTTTTCAAGTTTGCTAGTTCTATTTGCTCTATTAAATTGTTCTATTTTTCTCATGAGCTTTAATTCTATTTTTTTCTGTTAGTTTTCGTTTGATCTAACACGAACAAAGATCTTTGTTCCCTGATTTTGCTTACATCAAGAAAATGTAAATGCAAGAGAGGTGATGGATAGATGAGTATATTGTGATTTTTAAATTTATTTCAGTGACCGATGAAAATTTTCTATGGAATCAAAACGGTCGCCTTTATAATTAGTTGCATCGTACTACTTGGATTACCAAAAAAATTTGACACGAAATTATAAATAAATATTTATAAGTGAATATAAAAACAGATATATAATGTCAAAAAAATCTGTTAAAAAATTAGTTTTTAATTTATATAAATTAGAAAGAATTTTATTAAATAATTATAATTAATTTGTTTTTATTTTAATAAAATAAAAATGTCTTAAATAATTTGTAATTAAATTTAAAATTAAGGACAAGCACAGCTACTAAAATTCTCAAGTAATATTTTTCCGTCGACAGTCGTTCCAATGCTGCCTTGGCTGTGCACGTTATTGACTCGTGCAGCTGATGCCTAAACCTTCTTTTTTTCTAATGCTTAAAGATGACTCTTCATTTTTTTTTAACTAAAACTATTGGAAAATGTTTCATTGAATGGAGGTGGCTGCAGGCTCTATATATGTTATGGTTGCTAGTCATCAAGTAAGGATGTTTCTTGGGTTCTACAATTGCTATGCCTAAATATTCTATTGGTAAAATCTTCTAGCAATAAATGAATTTAGTAAAATGAAGAAACTAATAAGTGACATAGGAAACTACAGCTCTAACTCTAGCATCTAGAGGTTGAGTTTACTTTTCATATGAAACCTCAATTGCATAGCAAATCAATTACTCAATTTTTTTTTTATAATCCAAGTACTCATGTCTTAATTAAGATTTGATTAAATTTTAAAGGTGGCCGATTTGTTTCCACTGAAAATTCCCATGACTATCAGAGTAAATCTAGGAAACATTGATGGATCTTAATGGATGACCTCCCAACATTAGATACTTATATAATTACATTAAATATTAAATAGCTAATTAGATATGTAATTAATACTCAATTTGATCAAGTTGATCATTAAATAATAGATGAACTTAAAAATTAATTAATTGAAAGGTTAACTTAATTAATAATTGAGTAATTAATTAAATAACATATTTGAATGTGAGATGAGCATTCTGATGATCTCCGGGAGGCTTACTTCTTTTTTTTAATTTATCATACTTATTAGCATATTTGGTGATATTGTGATTATTCAGCCCATGGATTTTAAAAGTGGAAGCCAGACCCATTGAAAGAGATTAAAAGGTGCTGCTAGGGTTCGGAGAGAGGGAAGCCACATGCATTATGGCTCAACAATCGCCTGCTCCTCCACCCGCCACTTATGGCAGATGACCTTCCTCACCTCCGCGACAATTTTCCTCACCTTCTCTGTGGTTTTATACAGCATCCGTGCCTTCTTACCACTTTACGTCTTTTGGAAAAACCCTAAACTTAGATAAATAGATGAGCAAGAAATAGCAGAGTTTTTAGTGGTGATACTCCTCCCTAGTACCTACCCTAAGAACACCTTGGACTAAAAGAGTTTACTCAGCCATTAACTTCGCTATCTCCGATACCAAAATGAAGCGTGTGCGAAAAACTACTTGCACAAATTGGATAAGTACAGAAGAACTAGAGAAAGTACAAACTGAATTCATGAAAGTAGAAACTCACAAAGAGACTTGTGACTTACAAACTTAGTCTTCTTTTGCTCGAGTAGATTATCAGTTTTCGACTGAATGTCTAGCAAGAACGTGAAGAGGGGTTTATATAGGAAGTGAAGGGTTCAGATGAGATGCCTATTCAGGTGTTCATCCTTATCATCTTCCTGTTACCCGGTACAATAATTCTTATCTTTACAACTGTGTTCGCACTAATAGCAAACTTTAGTCACACTCAAATCAGCTTTAGTAGCTTTAGTTAGCTACCCATCACACTCATATCTTGATAGTGGGATTCAGACGACTCCCTGAGGCTCAGTCCGACTTTATTTTAGTGCGTTACAACCTTATCCTGGGTCCACCATGCTCCTAAAGGCCGAACGATGGAGACCGCTTTGTGATGTCGATAGTGAGGCGTAACGCTGTGTCCAATTGCTCATCCTGTTGCTAAATGACTGGTCGCCAATCTCCGTACCAGTTCCTCCTGGTGCTTCTTCGTTTGTATTCGGCCAGCTTGATGGCATGGATGTCTCGGTAAACTTGGAGGGTTTGAACGGCCCGTTGGGCTGCTTCTTGTTGGATGTGTAGTAGTTCGTTGGTGGCTCGGTCTTCTTGTTCCAGGGTAAATCCTTTGAATTCTGGATCCCTTGGGTAGACAGACACGGTCGTAAATTATGGATAAGTTATGAGCTAGTTCTTTGTTTGATGGCTTTATAATTTCTCTAATAACTCTGGGTTGGTAAATAATCTTCCGGTTTTGGCGGCTAGACGCATATATTCATTTAGAAATTGGATGATATCCTTGAGGCTGTGGCATGTCAGCCTTTCTAGATCCCGGTAGGCTTCTTCTTGTATAGTTGTGGATCCTCGGTATGGGTCTTCTAGCATGAATACTATTCGTATTTGGGATAGGATGTTCTGAGTACCTCCTGATCCTTCTGTGTTATTCAGCAGCTGTTGATATTCATCAGAGTATAACATCCTCCATTGTATCCAGGCTAGTTTTTCTGATTCTCCTAAGAGATTTTCAATGAATTCCACCTTGTTTACTGGATCCGTGAAGCTTGCATAGCAACTAGATTTTTCATAATGGATTCCCATCGCATAAAGTCCTCATCAAATTTCCCTAGTTGGTAAGGATTACAAAGATTGCCCCTGTTTGGTGGAGTGCAGAGGGTAAGTTCCACCATTCCAAATAATGCCCCTGCTATTTTTCAGAGAAAGATGGATTCTTGCTTCAAAGGTACAGAACAGTTTATTGCCATCTATTTAGACGACATTCTAGTTTTCTCTAAATCTGAAGAAGAACATGAAGAGCACCTCCGGATTATGCTCTCTATTTGCCAGAAGAATGGGCTTATCTTAAGCCCCATAAAAATGAAAATTGCAGTCAAAGAAATTGAGTTTCTTGGAGCTGTCTTGGGTAATCAGCGCATCAAGCTACAACCCCATATTATTAAGAAGACTACCGAGTTTAAAGAGTCAGACCTATTGACAAAAAGTGGGTTAAGGTCATGGCTTGGTATACTCAACTACGCCAGGAACTATATTCCTAATCTAGGAAAACTTCTCAGCCCACTATATGCAAAGACTAGTAGTATGGGAGAGAAACGGATGAACAATCAAGATTGGGAGCTGGTTGACACTATCAAAAAGAAGGTACAACAGTTACATTATCTGGAAATACCACCCGAGCACTGTTTTATAATACTAGAAGTAGATGGGTGATGGATGGGTGGGGGGGGGGATCTGCAAATGTAAACTCAAACAAAATGATCCAAAGGCAACTGAACGGGTATGTGCATATGCAAGTGGGAAGTTTCACCCAATTAAGTCCTCCATTGATGCAGAAATACATGTGGTAATGAAATCAATAGAGGCCTTCCGTATCTATTACCTTGACAAAGGCGAGATGATCATCAGAGCAGATTGTCAAGCAATCATAAGCTTCTTCAATAAATCATCTCAGCACAAGCCATCAAGGGTTCGATAGATTTCTTTTATGGATTACATCTCTGGAAGTGGTGTAGAAGTTACCTTTGAACACATTGATGGAAAGTCAAACCAACTCGCAGACTCCCTATCGATCCATGGGGAGACAATTTATTCCAATTTTTGAATATTTTCTTGTTTGATTATACAAGAATCTATTGCCATGAGGACATTAGCCTAAATAAGCTTGCAATAATATGCTTTATCATATCACAGCCATCAAATTGATGGTCTAAAACAAATAATGATGCTTAACCTCGAAGTTTTCTTCCATATTTATCATACTTAAAATTTTATGTGTTCTAGGTCCAGGTACGGATGCTTCTTATGTGAAAGAAAATGAACTCTCTCCTCATCAAGTTTTTTGGGGTTTACCAGAGAACCTCAACAAAATTTTTGATGGTCTTTCTGTGAGTGCTTACTATAAATTCAAATGCATGGAAACCTGTCTTATGCATTTCTTATTTTCCATTGAGTACTATATAAAGTTGCACTAGTAATATCATTACTGAGTAATTTAGAGCACTGAAAAAATTGTGGACAAAGTTAACAAAAAAAATTAAAACTGCACCACTATTTAGTAACATTATGCAAAATTACGTTGTATTTGTTGTTACAGGTGTTTATTGCTTCTTTGCAGTGTTACAATTATACTATCAGAAATTTGGTGTAATACACCACTAATTGACATATAATTCTACTTTGTTTGGAGTTTCTGGTTGATATTTTGCCAATGGAATCACTTATCTGGAAATTAGATTTGCTAAAATCAGCTTCGCTTTTTGTGAATTCTCGCCTTCATATTGTAAACACTCAGACATTGATTATAGCCAGGTTCCTCATCGATGGCTATGGGTTTTCTCTTATTGCTGCCACTGCTGCTGGTGGTGTTGGTGCTAATAACAGTGGTGTTTTCCTTCTCCTGTTCCTTTGATTTGCCTTCCAGTATGTGAGGTCTGAGTCTTTTCAAATCCAAGAGTTGCACAGGCTTCAAAAAAGAACTCCTCTGCTCCTTCCAAGCATCTGCGAATAGTAGACATCAAAGCAATTCCATATTGAACTGCACATGGATGAAGTTAGACTATCTGATTGAAATGCAATAGTTTGGGTGACTTAAGATAGATTCTTTAATGCTTCTTTTGGTGGAGAAGACTTATTATTGAAGGTTGTATATATTTTAGAAATTGAAAAAGATTTTGTGTTGGTGTATATTGTGGAGTAAAATATTAATAAGTTATATTAATATTTTAAAATGAAATTGAAATATTACGTATTGACTTGGTAATGCAATGAATTAATTTTGTGAAGCGAAATGTGATTATTGTGATTGATTTAATTTGATATTGTATTTGGTTTTAGAAATCTTATTTAGGTACCGTTACAATATGATATGGGATCATTTTTAAATTGGTTTTACGATATTAGGAGCGGTTTCTAATCGCTCTTAAAACTACTAACTTACGATTAGAAGCGGATAATAACCGCCTCTAAAATTCGCTTCTAAAAGATGTTACACAACCCGTTAATAACCACTTCAATAGAGGGTCTTTAGTTAACCACTTCTCAAATTCTAATTACACAACCGATTAATAACTGCTTCTGAAGGTAGTCATCAGAAGCGGCAATTTATTTTAAACCACCAGTTGATTATTTCGCTTCCATTGTGCTTAGCACCATCATCATCTACAATGGTTTTAAATCGGTGCAATATATTTAGAAGCGGCTAATAAATGTTTTTAAATGTCTTTTTTAACCACTTCTTTTTTTTTTTTTTTTTGGCAGTGAGAGATCTTCATCCAAATCATTATGAATACTTGGGAGAATAGTAGCCGGCCACCAATTCTCTAAAAGGGATTTGACCATAAGCTTGGCAAGAAGACAATCCCTCCTTTGATTTTAGATGGGATACTGATCAATTTAAATATATATTCAATGGATATAGAGTCGGCATTGTCTTTCTCAACAGAATCTTTCTAATTAATATATTTAGACTGAAAAATTAATTATTTAATTATAAAGATGAGATATCACGTGGAAGAATAACTTATTATTTTATATTATCCCTTAGTCTAAATTGGCGGAAAGGATCAAACGGATCGTCAAGTAAAAAAAAAAAATGTTAATTGTGCTTTTGATCATGTGAGTCTCATTGAGTTCTTAGTCAACTATGCATGTTCCTTCTCTCTCATAATTTTTATGCTTTTAATTAATTAACCGATTGAATTAAATTAGGTGAAGTGGCTGCCATATATAAAATAATACAAAGCAAAGTCAATTGCCGACCAAAGGCATGTACAAAACGGCAGTAATTGTGCTGTCCCATAAAACGGAGTCTTTAACAAAGCAAACTCAATTGTTTCTAACTTTGTTGTACAATCTTTGATTGACGCCATGGAAGTGACGTATATTAAGTGGTGTTCGCCATATTAAGTGGTGTTCGCCATATTAAAAAAACTCAAACTCAATTGATTCTCTAAGGTTCAACGATTATTGGACTATAGTAAGCGATCAGACGGTGAATAATAAAAGTATATACGGATGCCTATGAATAAATTATATAGGATATAATATTTAAATCTCTCTATATATATTGCATTGTTTTCGTGATTTTGTTAGTTTATTGTTTTCAACGGAATTATCAAAAAGAAATTTATTTTTAAAAATATATTTTCTAAATTGCAGTTACCAATTCTTTTCTAAATAGACGTTTATCAAAATAGTCAATTTAGGAAATATATTTTAGAAAATAAATGCCTTTTTGATAAATAATATGAAAATTAAGTGCGTGTCTTGGATATTTTGATAAATTACAATTAAAACTACACTGCAAGTTCTCGTTCTAATTAATAAGCAAGTCATTGCCAACCAAAGGCAGCATCCAAGGCATCCGCAAACTGTCCCATAAAACCGGTGGCGATAATTTTACGGAGTCTTTAACAAATGAATATTAATTGATATTGACTCTTGGGATCGACGTTATGGAAGTGACGTAAATCGGATTCGAACTCTAAGGTGTAGTCAACCATGTTCATCACATGCACTGGCAGAGCCACGTACGTATTGATTTACCTGGGCTTTAGCTCGAAGGACTTTTTTTTTTTTCATTGTTCATTTGAAGATATTTTACCATTAGCCCGATTAAAATTTAGGATAGTCCAAATATTCTGGATCAGAATTTAGAGCAGTCCGGTCCGGTCGATTAAAATCTCTGGCTCCGCTATTGATCACATGCATCCTCATAAGATATTTTTATGCCTTTAATTAATTAACCGATTGATTAATTAAATTAGGCGAAGTGGTTACCATATATAAATAGTACAAAGCAAAGTCAATTGCAGCATCCTAGGCATCTACAAAATGGCAGTAATTGTACTGGTGTCCCCATAAAACCGGTGGAAGCTAGTCTTTAACAAATGAATATATATTATTTCTAAATTCCTTTTAGGTTAAATCTTTGATTGACGTCATGGAAATGACGACGTAAATTAGATGGTGTTCGCCATATTTAAAATGGCAATAATTGTCCTTTTTGTTAGCCGTAATTAAACTGCGATGTCATGGATTGTATTGACTCTATCTATCTAATCGATAACTGATTAAGTCAACCATGATAATGATACACCTCTTTTTTTTTCTCTTTTTAATTCTCTTAGTTTTTCTTTGCCTCGGTCTCTCTGGTAGCTAGTCTATAAAAGAAGGAAATGGGTGTCACTCCTGAATACATGCAATAATCTCTCCGATCCTCTCCTTCAGCCTTTTCAATCCTCCATCGCTAGCCATGGCTGCCCCCAGCTTGCCTCTCAATGAAGACATCAAGAAGTGTTTCAGCGGATTGTCGGAATCCTGCGAACAGAGCATAATCGGCATTAACAAGTTCAAGAAAGAAATTGAAAAGCTGGAAGTCAAGCAGTGGCTGAGTGACCTGGAGTCGTTGGAAGGCCAAGCAACTTCTATCCTTGAGAATATCAAACGCATCTGTAAGTATATATCCTTGAGAATATCAAAAGCATCCGCTAGGCATGCATGCTTTGCACCATATATTATCTACAGCATAGATCCACCGTGCTTTTAATTTTACTCTTTCAACTCCCAACATTCTCGAACACTCTTGTTTCTACACTAACCGCAATTACATTTTGATGTTTAGCTTTTGGTAATCCCATCAAGATTGGACCATGGGGAGGACCCGGAGCCCACAAGTTTGACTTTTGGGGATGGGCCCCTATCGTAAAGGTCAAAGTCTACACGGGAGACGTCGTCCACGGTTTGGAGATCACCTATGCAGATGGCAAAACATACCGAGGTGGAAGGTGTGTTGGTGAATTGCACGAGGTACGCCAAATGCATGCATGACCAACATTCTAGCTAGCTACATAACATATATGGATTTTCATTTCCAGTTTTACAACTTTTATTATATATATATATATCGATTTTGAAATATTGCATGCAGTTTGAATTAAAGTATGGTGAATATATGGACGGGATGATTGGGTTCATCAAAAATTATTGCGGCGAAATTTGTATTTCTGAGCTCGGATTTAAGACCAACTTTGGGAATAAGTATGGCCCTTTTGGGCAAGCAGGCGGTGAGGAGTTCATTGTTCCAATCACGGCTGGTAGTAAAATTGTTGGATTTTTTGGCCAGTACAACCGCCTTATTAATTCTATCGGAGTCTATTTGGCTTCTGTCTAATTGGCCATCTATCTATCAATATTTCAAAATTTGATCATCCATTCTGTCGTCTTTGCTCTGCTTCATTGTGAGGAGTGTTTTAAATAAATTGGGTTGTTGTGTTTTAAATAAATTTGGATGATCAACCAACTTTGTGAGTGCTTTAAATAAATTTGATAGTTGTGTTTTAAATAAATAAATTTGGATGATTAATCATCAACTTTGATGTATGTTTGGTGTTTTCAAGTTTGCTAGTTCTATTTGCTCTAATAAATTGTGCTATTTTTCTCATGAGTTTTAATTCTATTTTTTTCTGTTAATTTTCGTTTGATCTAACACGAACAAAGATCTTTGTTCCCGGATTTTGCTTACACCAAGAAAATGAAAATGAGAGAGGTGATAGAATTTATCTTAGTGATCGATGAAAAATTTTCATGGAATCAAAACGTTGCATCGTAATACTTGGATTACCAAAAAATTTTGACACAAAATTATTAATAAATATTTATAAGTGAATATAAATACAGATATATAATGTCAAAAAAAATGTCTTTCTATATATCTATTTCAGCCTCAAATTAAAATAAAAAAATTAATTTATCTTATTTAAATCGAACGAATCAAACCGAACCAAGATAATATATATATAAACTTATTTATTTTACTAAACACTTTTATCTAAAATTCATTTTTGGCCTTAAATATTCTCCTAATAACCTCTCAAATCTATAATATTTTTTAAAAAAATTGAACCTTTTAGATTCATCAATAAACTTTGATAAAAAGAAATATTAGAGTTTCTAAGAAGGACATAAGCAATTTCCATCCAACCTATTATGCTTATTTTATCATGATCATCGACATACCACTCAGGACTATTAGAAATTCGATTAGAGATCGAGTTGGTCATCACCAGATGAGATCCGTTTTGATTCTAAAGAGGAGCCCAAAAGCAAGTATTTTGATATCATATCATTCAAGATGCTCGCTCGATCAGGATGGGCATGCAAATGAGAAGGCGTTGGGGGTGCAACGCAATTAATATTTTAATTTTATTAAAAGTTATTTATGTCGTTAATTTTTATAATCTATTGAAAATTTTAAATGTTATTTTATCCTTTTTTTGGAAAGAGTTAATCAAGTTAAGGATAATTAGGATTTCATATAAAGCCGTGTTTGAATTTTTTTTAAAAAAGCTTTATTTCTTTTTCAAAAAAATCTATCACATTTTATTAAAAAAATGTCACTTGAATACTTTACTACGGATCAAGTATCATCAATTGCCCCCAACATCATGAGAGGAAACTTCACTGTGGATTAAGAAGGTTTCTGTTATCAAACTTGCATCATAATTAATGTTAGGAATACAATTAAAGTTTCACATTAGAAATATATAAAAAATATTATGAATTTTGATACGGCTTAGATTTTTACTCCTCGAAGATGAAACGAAGATGGGTTCTCTCCAAACTGTAACACTAAAGATCTCCGGTCTTCTTCCCTGTCAAAGTTAACACTATGTCAAACAGCCACCGATCTCTCGACTAACAGCCCTCCGATGCCTAATTTAAAACTTGTTTGTGGAAACAAAAAGTAAAGAAAGTAAGAAGAATGCAATAGGAATAACAGTAATGAAGAATGATTCAATAACCAGCCCCCATCTTCTTCCTCCCTTTCCGCTTTTATAGAAGTGATAAAACATCTTTCTTCTCGCTCTTTCTTCCCCACGATGTCCCTTCTGTAACTGACAGGAAACATCTCTTATGCTAGATAGTTTGAAATTAAGCCAATCAAAAAATTCATCCTATCAAAAGAATATAGCCTGACTTTGATAAGTTCGATCAAATGAAGTATTTTTCTCTTTTTCGTTATGATCATCTCTTATTGTACACGTTTGTACAGACCCAGACTAATTATCAGATTACGGCATGCCAATTGGGGTATTATTAAGATTGGAAGATGACTCAGAAGGCTCCCTGTAAACCCGCTTGATTCCTAAGGTATTCTTTTTCTTCGAAATGGGATTTGATGGCGCCATCCAACATCTTGCCGCTCAAGGATACTCTCCTCCCTGGGTGAATGTGCACTTCTTGGACTATGGGGCAACCTTGACCAAATATCCTTCGGAGGCTTTTGATTTATAAATTAGTAGTTCTGATGTTCGTCGTGTCTTGTTAAATTTTTCTGAGTAACTCGAAAGAATTCTCTGTCTTTAGTAATAGACTGATTTCTTTCACCTGATTTCTAACTACCTCTCCTCGAGTGCTATCGTTGAATTTGTGTTTCCTACTTCTTTGCGCTAAGGCACTATGTCCCTCTAGTATCACACCCGGGCCGATTAAAAGTTTGATGTCTATGGCCTGTGTCGGCTATACATTCTGACATGTGACAGTCCTTTCTAATTCTCTGAACTTTTGAACTGTTGTGAGCTACCATGATATTTTCAATACTCTCTCTCCGAATCAGGGTTACCTCAATGCAATCATGAACTGATTTGGTCTCATGGTTATGAGGTTCATACACCCGTTATCCGTTAGTCCATCACCTGGAGCACACACTCCATCATTACTATAAAGGGACAAGCTAGGGTGATACCAGCGATCACCCAAGACTCTTCTTGCACCTTCTCTTCGAGCTTCCCTCTTTCTTCTCCTCCTAATAGCGTCCCACAAGAGAGGGGGCCACCAATGAGGCAGCGAGCAGTCGATCTTTGGGCGATCGCTAATGAAGCGGCAAGCACCAACTCGTGGGGTGGGCACTGATGAGGAGGCAAGCGCCCGCTCATGGGGCGATCATTGATGAGGCAAGCGCCCGCCATGGGAAATCCTCACTGTTGCCTTGCAATTTACTACTCCTGCAAGTTGATCAGTAAATTTTCATTCTCTATTCCTACTTCTTGTCCTATTATTGTTCCTATTCTTGTTAGCTTTAAATCCACTTCAATTGATCTTGATGCAACCTCACGGTGTTAACTTTATATTGTTGTATTGTTATTGTTATTTAGGTAACTAACTTGTAATTGATCTCAATATTGTTATTTTTAGGTAACTTTCAAAAATAACAAATAAAAGAATGCGAAAGCTAATCCAAAATAGCCAGAGATGATTTAGGAAAGAAGAATAAAATAATAGAAGAGTTGATGATTAAAATGAATCACAAGACACAACATCCCATTCACCATTGGAGATACAAAATAATACACAAAATCAAGAGGTTAAAGAGCAAGGTAAAAAATGTTTTTGTATATGAACAGTGAATTATTTTTGCAACATCAAGTGAAAATTATATTTTTCAAATGAAAATGAGGTCATGCTTCATCCCAAGCTCGGGACAGAAGACGTGGAAATACTATTATGAGAGATATTCATGCATTACATCCTGATCATGTGCTAATAGTGAAATTCAATGAAAGGGAATTCGAACAACCTTACAGTGATTTACAACTGACACTAGCAAATTTTATTGGGACTACTGCACGGAATGGACTTATGTTGCCCTTAAACTTTTTAGATTAGAGAAAAATGCCGCCAAAGCGCTTGAATGATGCATGGAAACTTGTTACTGTAAGTTGACAATTGCTTAATTTCAAATTTGAATTTAAAGCATGAACATATTTCATTTTATCTTTATAGGTATGTTTTTGTATCCCCAATCGTCATAGAAGAATTATAATGCAAATGATGGGGGCCACATGGAGACGGTGGAGGACTGAAGTGAAAGCTATATCTTATTATTCATGTATTCTATTAGAAGAGCTTATTGCAATACGACCCATTCCTCATGGGCAGACACCTCAAACTTGGAAAGTTTTATGTAACTATTAGAAATCTTCTGAGGTACAACTAATATTAATTGTTTTAGACATATATTTTGTAATGTACCGTAATTAAATAATACATAAATAATAAGTATTGTTTAAGAAGTTGTTTTTAGAGATTTTCTAGGAATTAAATGGGTCTTGTATGAAGGTTTATGAGGATGGATTAAAGGGGATTTTAGACAGCATGTTCACTTTATTGATGAGTTAATTACTTTAATTAACCTAAAGTTATTTAATTAAATCCTAAGTATTAAAACCTAAACCTAAGTTTTTATTTCCTATTCTGCCGCAGCCCTTTCTCTTCTCTTCTTTCTCCCGATGCCGACCCCTCTCCCTTACCCACGCCCACGCGCGCCCGCCGCCTTCCATCAGCGACCGACCACCGCCCCTGCCCCTCGCGGCCGCCATGAACCGCCCGCGGCCGCCA
>JBAMHZ010000103.1:6305668-6315862 GCA_037177395.1 Alpinia galanga | reverse complement strand
ACACCCCTAAGTATATACCTCAGTCTTCTAGCCACTTCCCTTAGTTTCATGCTTTAGTGATGCCCCGAGCTCATACTTGTTATCCTTCGTGTTAGCATTCTAGTGCTTCCATTGACCTAGTCATGCTATCGGGTGTCCACCACCAAGACTACACACTTGGACTTATGTGACCAAGACTTCCCACGTGGACTTTTAGACCACCAAGACTGCACACTTGGACTTACGCCTGCCAAGACTACGCACTTGGACTTTTACACCGCCAAGACTATACACTTGGACTTACATCTGCCAAGACTATCCCCTTGGTCTTTTCCTTTGCCAAGTCGCAACTTGGACTTTCCTTTACCAAGACTTCACCCTTGGACTTTTCCCTTTGCTAACTCCATGTTAGACTTTACTTGTCAAGTATCCATACTTAGACTTCTCCAATTTCCAACTCCATGTTAGACTTTCTCCTTTGACATATATGGTCAAATCATATTGTCAAACATGTTGACCAACCTCATATTGTCAAACATAAGTTATCAAATATCAAAACTCAACTCGAGATCAACTCAAGTATGATTAATCGTGACTTGGGCCGATTGCACCAACATGTTATCCTATACAACTCATTCGTAAGCACCTATGAGTGCTTCTGTTATCTATCGTCTGATCACTTGTATATTATAGTTCAATCTTTAAATCCTCTACCGTGTCCAAATACTGATTCAATCAAGGGTCAATTATCATTTACTCCCTTTTATATACGTAACTTTTGTAGAAGAATCTTGATTCATTCAATTGAATGCTAATTTTGTTCCGAGGAACTTGTATAGTTGAGTAGGAGTGATCAAAAAAACTTATACCGACAAAAATGGTATAAGGCTTTTGTTTATCCTTGAAGATAGATCGATCGATCCATCAACTAGCACCAAATGATGGTCGAGAGTGGGAAGAACTGTCCAATTTCCAGTGCTCAACCCCCACTTAACCCTAATTAGTGCAAGCACTCGAGTGGGAGGGTAGCCATTGGCACTAGGAAGAAGATATTTGTGGTTGACTCTCTAGAATTGGGCCCATTTTCTCAACCCTTTTAGAGGTTAAAGTGAATCTAAAAGAAAATAATAATAATATTTGAGTAAGAATTTTTATTATTATTTGAGAATGACAAAAGGAGTTTAAAGACTATTTTCATAATTTGATAATTTTATTTGAGAATGATATGAAAAAAATAATATATTTCGAAAGTGGATGACAAAAAACCATAACTCATAGGCAACAAGAATAAAACTCTATTCACAAAACCCTCGACATGGCACTCTCTTTAAATGTCAAATGGAGTTGACCTTAAATTCATAGGACTAAGGTAGACACTTGCCAGCATCCCTTATAGGACCAACGAAAAGTGATGTTTATGTCCTTGACCTTAAATTACAAATTATGTCTGCAACTTGTGAAACCTCATCATTCAAAATCTTCAACCAGTGGAAACATGGCATGGCAACTGCAAGTTTTTGGCACACTTTTGCAATGGAGTAGAACGCCAGGAGCTTCCTGCACAGTTTGCAAGACGAAAGCATCGAGCATCAGCCAGCGACGTAGGAAACAACCACAGTAATGTCGTCAAGCTTCCCTCCGTAGTAGCGATAACCAGCATGCTGAGCAGCTGCTGAGAATGGTGTTTGCCGGTTCTTGTCTTGTGCTCTCTGGCGTGCAAGCGCAGCAATCTGCTGAGCTGTTACTTGAGGGCCAAAGCCAGCTCTACTGGCCTGGATGACGACGGCCGTGATTTCATTGTTGTACAAGTTATCAAACAGGCCGTCAGTTCCAACAATCACGATGTCGCCGGATGCAACTGGAAAGTTGAATATCTGATAACATGCAAAAGCCAGAAGAACAGGTAGTTCTTGATTTGAGTTATATGTCTAGAACTCATCGTAAATGCACTAAATAATGAATGTGTTAGAATCCCTCAATTTTGTCATCAATTTACCAAAATTTATCCCTCGTTGTCTTTTTCATTTGAGACTAACAACAACACATCGAGATAGTTACTAAATGCTTAACGAGGCCTACTTTAAAAGACAAGAAGTAAGTTAGTTGAAAGGGTTGGATTTAACCACATATTGTCACACTAGGATTTGAGATAACGAACTACCAAGAGAAAATTTTAAACATCTACGATGTGAGACCACAGTTTAAATCGAGAGGGTAGCTCGCAAAAGCTCTGTCATGGAAGCATAACACTCTCTTCATACTCCTGGTCTTGAGCCTATTTCACATGCTAGTCAGTTCATAAATCTCTCGCACAAATTGGCATAAAAGGGGTGGTAATACCATGGTTCAAATGTTCAGTCAAATCTAAAATCTAGCAATTCCATTTGATATCCTAGGTCGAGCTTTTCAAATGTTAATCCAAGAAAACAACAAGATAAAAGCATTTCCAACACAAAGTGCTCAATACTTATTTATAATAACCGAAGAACCCGTTAAATAGTTGCAATAACTGGAGATAATGACAGAACGAGCACCAAAACTTTTACCTGTGCAGAGCTGGGAAGGTCACTGCCATTACCACTTTCCAGCTGATAAGTAAAATTGAAATCATGCTGTTGAACGGGTGATCTGAAGAGCGTGGAGCCATCTCTCACAACTACAAATCCACTGTCTCCTAGATTGAGAGCATGAATGCCCTGTCAATCAAAAAACAGAAAAGCTTCATAAAAAGAACTCGACAACAAGAAAAACTCTGGGCATCAATCTCCACGTATAATAATTATACGGTCTTGCAACTTTACATCTCATGACAAAACTTATATGAGATTCTGCATATGTAATTCATAACTACTGATCTATAATGAAATTGGCTGGCAACCAAACCGATATAGTAATTTCATTTTATAAAAGATGGTTAGCTAACTACTACAGGGGGGCATGGCAACACAATGCGGGAGCTAGATGCTTCTTTTTCACTGCCCTGCCAACTTTCTCAATTTTTTTTTTATTCTTATCTCTTTTTATTTCCTTCTATATATCCTTTTATTAGTGTGGATACAGGATAGAGAGAAGAAATCCACGCCGAAGTACATCTAACTTTAAAATGAAAACAAAACAAAACTAGAAGATAAGCTCAGTCGTTAGCTTACTACAGAGAAATGATGGTAAATGTCAATCAAAATTGTCAATGACTACTGTTTTGACAAGGATCAAGTTCCAAACAGGCCACTATGTATCAAATGGATCTTCTATAGAGAAATAGGATACTCTGTCATGTCATTTCCTTGTAAAAGTTGTCTAGGAAATCAAGTTGCTTAGTACAAACTAATGAACAATAAGATTGTCTTATTAAAAACCACAACAACTAGAGGTATCAAAATGCTTGGTCCAATCTCGATTTGATCCAGTTTGGGTATCCAAATCTTAAGAATATCTTACAGGTTGAACTCATTGAATTATATGAGCACCAGCGCAAAGGAGAAAACAATCAATTAACTGAAAAGGAGATAGTACTAGTTTGGAATTCAACAACATAGAAAGTGTATTTCCACCAAAGGTATCCATTGGTCTCCAGCAATGACAACTGACAGAATTATGATAGGATTTAGAGAAATAGAAAAATGTTGGGGAACCAGAGAGTTTATAAAGAGTCTACAATCCTGACGATACCATGCCAAAGATCATGTTAAACACCACAAGGTAGGTGTACTACTACTTTTCTTCAATTTAGGTGCAGAATGCATCTCAAAGAGTTATGCTGAGAAAAGTTCATAACAAAACAGTTTGAAATTTTTTTTTTTTCAAAAAACAAATTATTTTACAAAGTGTTTGGTGCACTAGAAGATATACAAAACAATAAAACGAAGAAAAAGAAAAAGACCTGGTCAGTGAGTGCAATAATGCATGCGGTGGACGAGCCCCTAGCTTTTGTTATTGAGTAAGCTTTTTCAAGAACCCTCAAGGGATCAATGGAACCCTTTGGCTCATCCTGAATTGCATTCACTGAGTTAGACATGAGTTCTCTAGCATATTGTCCAGCATCGACACCAAGATCAGCCCATCCACCAACACCATCTGCCAAACCAATGGCTTGCTCATTAGCACAAATAAAATGAGCATCCTCTCCTCCAGTATCTTCCTTGGCTGGGTGAGGTAAATAACAAGATCCAGAAAGCAACTTCAAGGATTTATCATCTTGATTCTTTCTGTAACACAAAGTAGTAGAATTTCAAGCCAGTACCTAGAAGCCAAGTTATGCAGAAGAGAGACAAAAATTTCACAACTAAAATCTTCGTTAGCTCTCTCTCACTGTTCAACTCTATGTCTCTAGTCCTGAGGGGCTAAAATCTAATAGATGACAAAATAAGAGAAATTAAGTTGAAAGCACATAGACAGCTTCAACAACAATAAATAAATTACATAGAAAAATTGAATTCATCAGAGTGGAAGATGTAAGAGGTAGGGGGAGACCAAATACCGTATCACTAGGAATATAGCTTTGCATAGAGCTCAATGGAGGGACAAGATAATGAGCATTTGCAGTATAAAAAAAAGCACTTCTCTAGCAGAACAGGAACATATAAATCACCAACTGATTTATTGAATTTCCAAATGATGAAAATGAAAGAAAAGAACATATGGCAATCATAACATACTGTTCAGATGAAACAACAGAACTCTGAATCTGCTCCTCCTGCATAGCCGCATCGAATGACAAATCCGAAGCTGCACCAGCTGAGTATGGTGCCGAACATGAAGTCAAATTTTTTTGAACTTTTGGTTCCACTGAAGAATTAGATCTCCAATTCCTGCCATGTGCATTTGACCAGAAACATCTGTAGGCAATATTAGCAACCCAAGGTTCCTGATTCTTTAAGTTCCCACCTGTTCTCCATGAGAAATTGAGGCTCTTATTAGGAGAACAGACACTGAACCTCGTCGTGCTGTTCAAGCTGTGGTTAGGTCTTGAATTACCCTTTGCCATAGGGAGGGAGCCCAACTCGGCTCCTCTCAAAAAGGCACTGCTGGCAGACATGATATTAGACCAAAAAGGAAATCTCCGCACAGGCTGTGAAATCTGACTAGTAAAATTCTGGCCCGAAACAGCAAGTGAAGAAAAAATCTGAGGTGGGCAGCGGCCAAGGGTGGAGAAAGGCTCAGAGAGGACGAAACAGGAGTTTCCAAACAAGAAGCTTTGGCCACATCCACGTAGGAGTTCCGACAAGCTTTGTAACCCTTTGTACTTCGACAGGTATGTCGATGGCATCTTACCCTGCCCTAGCCAAAGACAGAGCAGAACGACCAAGCAGGAAACCTCGCATAACCGGAAACTTCGAGTGACCTAAATTTATTGTCGAATAACCAGCTGCAGAAAGAAAAGATTGTAGCTTTATAAGGCAACCAAAGAAAATTCATTTTTTCCCATTCAATCGGAGAAAATATATCGTTGTTGAGAAAGATTGAATACGAACGCTAGGGGAAAAAAACCCGAAAATGTGTTTTCTTCAAAATATGCAAAATGAACAGACTCTTCCATCTAGACATAGATTGCAGCTAAATAATAGAACCTTCTATCTCGATATAGATCGGATATCCACACCATATGAACCAAAAAAGGACACAAAAACTTCAACAAATTCGAAAATTGGAGGTTAAAAAGGCACCTGCCAACTTAACTACTTCCTTATCGCCTCCTCTTCTATTTTCCCCTCCCTGTATCCGAGGGAAGAGGGCAAGAGAGAAAGGAACGGATGGAGTCGAAGGGATTTCAGGTGGAGGCGCAGTGGCGAGAGCCAAAGGAACGGATGGCGAGAAGAACGCTGTGCAATTAATAGCCGCTTTGACCGTTGCAGAGCGCTGACATTCCTACCACCTTCCGTTCGGGAAACCCTAACTCCATTCTGAGCCAGAACGAACCAAACTTTACCTGGCATGCGAATGCACATGAACTCGAGGGGCTGAAGCTTTCGTCCAATGAAGTAGCTGGTGAAAATTCGGGCTAACGCTGCCGAGTACGATAGTGTCGCCTGGACTTAACGTACGCATCGATGCATCATACCCAAAGATATGCCAATAATTATTTTTTAATTATTAATTATTTTAAGTAGAATAAATATATAATCGAATATTTTTTTAAAAAATATTTTGGGTATAATTTTGAGTTCCTTGTGTTCGAGTGCCACGTGCGTCCGTGGAAATTACTAAAGCCAAAAAAAGCAAATTGCTCGGCTTCCTCCTCCTCCTCCTTCCTCTTCTTCCTCCTCTCGCGTTTGACATCCCTCTTGTTCTTCGCATCTCCTCCATTTTGTTGAGCTTTCCAGTTGCTGCTCACTAGCCGTGGATTCCGCTGCAATCCTGCCACAGATAACGCTCCAGTCTAGGACTAACGTCGTGAACGGTGAAAGAACCTGGAAAGCTGGTAAGATTGGATTTTGTTTCTGAGTCGGTGTTTCGGGAGGTTAAGAGATGGATTTCCGCTTCCTTTTCTGTTGCGGCAGATTTGCTGAGAGATATTTCTCCTCCCAAATCTTATAGGTTAGGGTAATTTTGCCTCTTTATGTTGGGTACCGCTAGAGAGGGGCCACCATTGGGCTTTCATTGATTCATGACCTAAAACTGTTACTTTGGTGTGAAGCAGGACCCGAGGGAAGAAGAACTCCACAGGTTGGAGAGTGTTCTCATTTAAAGAGCTGCAGTCTGCCACCAAGAATTTTAACTACGATAACGAGATCGGGAAAGGGGGGTTTGGCAGTGTGTAGTGGGGGCAGCTCTGGGATGGGTCTCAGGTATTATGGATCATCCCATTGTTTCTCTTCTTTGAAATTTTCCTTCTTTTTTTTCTGAATATTTTCCAAATTTCAGTGTCAGTGATTCTAAAGTCTTCTCCTTTGGAGTTGGTGAGGTTTATCGACCTAAGTCTGTATATATTTTGTAAAACATTGAATCCTTACAGTGAGCAACACCTGTTTGAATTAAAATCTTTCTGCAAAAATTGTATTTGCAGGAGTAGATGATCAATTTATAACTGTCGGTACATGTTTCTCAAGATTTAGGGCGTGTTTCATTAGGAAGAGATAACTGGAAGGAAGGATAAAGAGCAAGAGTTAAGTCGAAGGATGAATCCTTTATTTCTTATTTCCATTGACAGACAAATAGGGAAGAGGGAGCATCTATTCTTCATAACTCATTCGCCCAAAATGGGACAAAAAGCTAATTCACACTTGCTGATAATTTTCCTTGATGGATAATTTTCCAAAATGGGAAATTATTCATCCTCTTCATTTGTTCAAGGAGACAGCTCGAAGGATAGTTTTCCTCTCACCCCTCCCCTCCATTTTTCCAACTTTTGTATTTACACTTCCTTTCAATTTCCCATCCTCCTAAGGAAACAAGCCTTAGGGAGATGGTGTGAGATGACAGGAATGAGCATGTAGAGAACATTCTTAAAAGTGAAATACATTTCTGAACACTTATAGACTTTATTTTACTTGAATCATCTTATAGACTTTCTTGTATAAAAAATTCACCTTTCATTGTAAATAATGTTGGGAAAGCTTCCATCTTGCTATTTGTGAGACAACTCCTTCTCAAAGTAAGGAAACACAATCTGAGATAGACTTTCTTACATCTAACTCATCATTATCGCAGTCAGCATCTGAATTCAAAGTCTCATTTCCACTACCTCCTTGATATCACAATGGGTACTGTATGGTACCTTTGTTTCATCTGTCTCCCTTTCAGTGTGCATGATTCAGATTAACTTGGTAGCTACTACTCATGCCAATTAGGTAGCTAGGTAGTGCAATATATCCACCCTAATGCAGCATCAATTGTATTGACAATGGATTTGCAGCTAAGCATATTGATCCATAAATGTTGTCTATAGTCTCTTTATTAGATTTCTAATTTCAAGAATATTTGCAATTGACCAGCAAATAATGATCTGCAACAAACTGTATTAAATACAAGGTTCAATAAGTCTCAATTTTGCAGCACTGAACTTCAAATGGTAACGTCCTATAATTTAGGAATATTCAATTCCTCAATCCAACACAAGAAGTAATGCTGTATTTGTTTTTTTTTTTTGCGTGGAAGGCAACTATGTTCATTATCCTCCAAAGGTCTAATTGGTAGGATTATAGTTATGGAGTTTCATCTCTTGTTGTAGAATCACGTCTTTTCCTTTGATTTCTCTATCTCTTGATATCTAACACAATATGAACAGCTATTAAGATTCCGTCAGGCCTTTATACTTTAAGCTAAGATTGTTTTAGAGTGCATCCTTCATGTATGATGTTTTAAATTTCAAACAATAATTTCTTTTTGTCTTTATTACAGTTTATCATCTTTTTGGTTGTGCAACTCCAGTTCCTAGCAGTTCCTAGGTTTTCTTTCTCTTTTCTGTTCCACTGTTTGTATCAAATTAAAAGCTAATATATTTTCCCTTGTTTTCTCAGATTGCTGTCAAAAGACTAAAGGTCTGGAGCAACAAGGCTGAGCTTGAATTCGCTGTTGAGGTTGAGGTTTTGGGCAAATTGAGGCATAAGAACCTTCTATGTTAGCGAGGATACTGTGCTGAAGGACAAGAGCGCCTCATAGTGTATGATTATCTTCCAAATCTGAGTCTAATCTCACATCTTTATGGACAAAACTCAGCCGAGTGTCCTCTCGACTGGGGCAGGTGAATGTGCATTGCCATCGGAGCAGCTGAGGGAACAGCGTATCCCTCTGAACTTCTTACTTACACAGATCTCACATAAAGCATTACTGGCATCTTTCTTGCTTTGCTGCTGTCTTCACCAAACACCCCATGTTATCCATTGAGACATTAAAGCAAGCAATATTCTGCTAGATTCGGACTTCCAGGCACTACTTGCAGATCTTGGATTTGCCAAGCTTATTCCTGATGGTGCAACTCATGTCACAACCAAGGTGAAAGGCACCCTCGGCTATCTTGCACCCGAGTACGCCATATATGGAAAGGCCTCAGAGAGCTGTGATGTATATAGCTTCGGAAGAGCCCTGCTAGAGCCTGTCAGTGGCAAGAACCCCATTGAGAAACTGAGATCAACAGTGAGGCTACCGATCACAGAGTGGGCACTACCTTTGGCTAAAAGAAATTTCAAGGAGATTGTAGATCTGAAGCTCAAAGGCAATATAATGAAGAAGAACTGAAGCGAATGGTGCTTGTTGCCCTCACCAGAACGCAGAGCATGCCAGAGAAGCGACCAACAATGACTGAATTAGTCGATCTTGTTATGGGGATCCCAAAGGAGAAGCAATCTAGTTTGGAGAATGATATGTTTGAGCCTGAAACACCTGGGAATTCTCAAGTATCATCAGGTCCTGCTGATAGCTGCAGTTCCATATCTGAAGAAAAGGATTCTAGAGCAAATGCACACGATATCGATTCATAGGTACCTGAGTTTATCATCTTGTTTTCCACAGTCCATTGCCAAATGTACGTGTGATTCAAATGCACTATCATATCGCCGGATATTCCTTGTCTGTGTGTGTGACTAAGACACTTTATGATTACTTCCAAGACGAGTTCCAATTGGCAAAGTTGTCTCTACACAAACCTCATCAGGGTTCTCTTAATGCATGACGATACTTGATCTCTCAAACAAAAGTAGCACATGTTAGCTAGAGAATAAATTCTTTGCCTAAAGCAAAAGCAAAAGAAAAAGAAAACAGATACCATCCAACCCTGGCCCATATAATAATTTCTCTAGGTCCCATCTTGCATTTGCAAGGCAAGGAGGAGCTATTGAAAATGCTGTAATTGCTATTCTGATAGCAACATACCATAATTTCTCATCAACTGCCTTCAATTACAAGTTTGCTAGACTGCTCATGAAGATCAAGACCATTTTCTTCTACAGTTTTGCTACACCTGATTGCCCACCGATCAGTTGCGAAGGTAAACTAAGGTTGGACCGCTTTTGAGCAAGGCCAAACTTAACTTCATAGAAGCTTCTCTCCTGACAATTTTTGCAGCATTTTGTTGTTGTTATTATTATTATTATTTGAAGTGCAATGTACATGATGAACTTTAGGGAGCAGCAGCAGGACTATGGAAAGGGTTAAGATTAAAGAAGTTGATGCAGTTACAGAGATCAGAAGGAAAGTAGATGAAGCAGGTTAGCACAAGTCACATTTACACCGAAGTCTCCTTGGGATTTTGAGAATAGACATGGAACCAAGAGGATGGCA
>JBAMHZ010000103.1:6294712-6305568 GCA_037177395.1 Alpinia galanga | reverse complement strand
TAGAAAATGAAGGATATATATATAGAAATAGATATAGATAAGAATCAAAAGGCCCTTTATTTTCTTTATATTTTAAAATTGTCTTCTTGACAATAAGGGAAATAAAAAAGCATTCTTTTAATTTTTCTCTATAAATAAAATGAACTTAATAATTAATTTATATGGAAATAAAATAATGCAAATAAATAAATAAACAAAATATCTGCTCCAACTCCAATTCTATATATTTCCACCAATTCCTCAACCCTCCCGGATCTTCAACCCTTCTCCTTCATCGCCCCTCTCGCATGGTTTCTTCTCCTTTCCCTCCTCGTCTCGTTTTATTTTCCTAACCCTAAACCACAATAATAACCCTAATTTTTTTTCTCTCTCTCTCTCACACAGGCGACTGATCACAGCGACCAGACCAGCATCAAATACGAAGAGGTTAGAAATTCTAATAATAATTAAAACAATTTCTTTCATTTTTTATTTTTATTTTTGTGATTTATTTATGATTTCAGGAGTTCATAAAAAACCCTCGTGGCCTGAAGCTTTTCACCTGCAGATGGCTGCCGGAAAACAGAGACCCCAAAGCATTAATATTTCTCTGCCATGGTATGAATATTTCAGTGTTCATATTTTAAAAGTCTTTTTTTTTTCTTCTATCTCTAAAAAAATTTAATATTTTTTTTCTTCTCTTTTTTTTTTTTAGGTTATGCGATGGAGTGCAGCATATCGATGAGAGGTTGGTGTAATTAACTCTCAAATAAACTTTATTAGACAATTAATTAATTAATTAATTAATTAATTAAATAGACACAGGAATGAGGTTAGCAAAAGCAGGGTTTGCAGTTCATGGCATAGACTACGAAGGACATGGCAAGTCCTCTGGCTTGCAGGGTTATGTTCCGAGCTTCGATGATGTCGTCGACGATTGCTCCGAGTATTTCATTAGCGTTTGTGGTATGTAAAATTGCTTATGTGCATCGAACTGTCCTTTAATTTCGATATATTTTGAGTTAGAAATGATTTATTTTCGTAGAAAAAAGTAAAAATAAAAAGAAGGCAAGGTACTTGCTCGGAGAGTCCATGGGAGGAGCCGTAGCTCTTCTGCTTCATAGAAAACAGCCTTCGTTTTGGAACGGAGCTATTCTTGTTGCTCCGATGTGCAAGGTACATAATTTTGATTTTTATTTATTTATTCTGCACCCAAAAAACTAATAAATATGTTTTATCTTATTTTTTTAATTTTACAATATATTTTGGATTAGATATTATATATTAATAATAATTTTTTTTAAAAAAATTCTAGCTAATTACTTTCATTAATTATCAAAGTATGCGCATTAAACGTGCCACCTCTAGAAGACAAATTAAATATTTTTTTAAAGTATTATTATATAATATCACGTTAACTAATCTATATTTTAGTGCTAAAATTATAACTAAACTATGAGGAAATGATATTTAATAATTACTCAAATAATTATTGACTAGTCGAGCACAAGAGAAGCTCGAGTGACCCTACTCGTACGCAATTTATCATTTGATTTAAAAAAAAAAAATAATTAGTAACATCAGTGCAATGATATTAGACTTTATTTTTAGGTAATTTATAATTAGTTTGTAAAAAAAATAAATTGATTTGCTAATTACTTTTCACTTTGAGAATTTAGAATTTTAACACTAAAAGTTGTTTAACATTATAAATTAATTATACATTAATTGATAGATCGCCGACGAGTTGAAGCCACACCCGATGGTGATTAGCATCTTGCGTCGACTAAGTAATATAGTTCCGACGTGGAGAATAGTTCCCACGCAGGATATCATCGATGTGGCATTCAAATCCATGGAGAAAAGAGAAGAGGTAAAGGATATTATACCGATAAATTTGATCGATAATAGATTTGGATAACGTAAAATCTCGGTGTTGTATGCTTATCGCGATCTTGTGGTTAGATTCGGGCGAACCCATACTGTTACAAAGGGAGGCCAAGGCTGAAGACGGCTCATCAGCTGCTCCTGGTGAGCTTGGAGATTGAGAAAAATCTTGACCAGGTAATTAATTTTTCACATTTAGTTTTTCTTTTTTTCAAAAAGAAAAAGGAAGATAAATGCCTACGAGAATATTATCTTATTGACTTTTAACGTTTTCAATTAATAATTCTCTTTTTATCAAATAAAAATTAGCTTTGTAATTCGAGGAGAAAAAAGAATATTTATATCAAATTGTTTCTCTCTCTAGAAGTATGAATCATTTCGCCAATTGAAAAAAGAAGTATTCTCACGGCATTCGAATTAAGACACTCAGAGAATTTAATAAGTTCATGATAAGATTAAGTTAGTCAACGCCGGCAAAAAAAAGAAATGGAGTCCATAATTCTATTTCATTTTCATTAAATTTGTTTATTATTTATTGACTGTTTTTGTCAACGATAAGAATTATTATTCCTTTTTTTTTTCCAAATAGAATAAAGGTGGTTGCGTTGACTACTCTATCAAAACGATAACATTAATAATAATAATAATAATAATTTATTAAATTTGAAAAATATAAATTTGCAGGTCTCTTTGCCCTTCTTGATCGTCCATGGCGGGGACGACATTGTGACGGATCCATCCGTGAGCAAACTTCTCTACGATAAGGCAATGAGCGAGGACAAGACATTCAAGCTCTACCCGGGCATGTGGCACGCCCTCACCTCCGGTGAGCCACCGGAGAGTATCAATCTCGTCTTCTCCGACATCATTGCTTGGCTCAATGAGAGAACATCGGCCTCATCAGAGGACTCAAGGTCGTCGGAGATAGAGCAGAAGGCGATGCACGATGGGCTGTTGCTAGGGAAGAATATCTGACTTGTTAAATGATCTCTTCTTGTGCAATAAGAACAGCAAAAAGAGGGCGCATAGCTTGAAAATATCAAACAATTTCTTTTCAAATCATATTGAAATAAAAGTAACAGCAAGTTGATAATCTCTTCTTAGTCTCATTTATGTCCTCACTAAACATTTAAATGTGTTTATAAATTAAACAATTTTGATACATTTTCCTTAAAAAAAAAAAAGGGAAGAGGGAAAAACACAAGATCTAGTTACAATCGGCTTGACAGATCTATTCAAGCACTCAACTGAATTTCCAAGCGGTTGAACTGGACTACTAACACATTTGGCAATCAAATTTAGAATAAAAGTTGTTACAAACTATTAACTAATTATGAATCCTAAACATATTTATGACTGCTCAATTTGATGATTCTGAAGGGAGAGGGCTTCCAACCTTATCTCGTACTCGTGTAAGTGGAAGAGCAAGCATTTCAAGCTCAAGTGTTGTACCTGAAATTAATGGATATTTATTTGGGAAAAACTCAAGTGAGATCAATGAATAAGAAGAAAAACCCTTTTTGAAACGAAATTGCAAAAAGGATATAAATGGGCAGCCAGCAGCTACAAGACACTTGCAACAAAGAGCTCAAACAAATGATACGGTTAGTCCCTGACTAGCTCTATTAGTAAGTACGTAAAAATTTATTTGAAGAATTGATCACTTAGGCTATCGAAGATCATTTTCTGTGCACTTACCAATTGAGTTCCTGATTTATCCTCTCCTTAGTAAAGACAAATGAGGAGGGCAAATGAGGAGGGCAATTGATGTGACGATTTCACATTTTTCAAACAAATGATACAATTTATATAGCCATACTCCTTTGATCCCCACCAGCCTGTGGGCAATCGCCTTGTTTTTTAATTTTCATTTTGCCTGCAGCAACCATGAATAACATTTTGAATCTCTGCGTGTATCTATCCAATGGATTCAGTAAATTGATAGTAAAAAATCACAATAGTTTATGCCACTTTGTATGTCCAAATTCGATTTGTATAGAACCAACGCAAGGATAAGATTTATATACCACAATTATTTCACCCTGCTTGCCCTCAATATTGAACTTTTTCTCTCTCTTTTTTTTTTGTTGATGATTAACATTTCGAATTTCAGACAAACGAAGCCTTGCATATATCCAGTAGATCTATAGTAAAATCAATAGCAGTTTCTGGATTCCATGATTGAATCTTGCAGAGGATGATAAACATACCTAAGTAAATCACATTCTGATGGAAGAAACCCTGGTCACTGGTGAGTGAATAAGAGATCATCCATTTTTGTGAATTTGTCCAGTTCATCGTGACAATCAAATCCAAAGGCCACTTGCTCCTCTGCTTATTACCATTAGGCTGATAAGAAGAATAGGCACTTAAAGAAAAAGATTAACTTCCTGATCAGAGAGATTCCTACTGAAGCACAATCTCATACTCTTGTGGAACACAATAGAACGATGCAAGAACTGCCAACTCAACAAAACCTCAATAATAAGCTTGTTATTTCTGCTTACTATCTTGAAATTTTCCTTCCACAAGGTTTGGAACAAAATCCAGAAACTGAAGATGCATTACATAATTGTCCCTTAAGGAGAAGATTCACACAACTAACCGACCAAGGGCAGCACATGTTTTGCACATTAAGTAATGCACTAGAAATCTTTTCTCCTGTAAAACGTAGATAATGTCACAATGACGTTATAGAGACAGTAATAATAGCAAAGTTTGATAACATATTTGAATTATCTACATAAAAATAAAAAGGTTCTATGAAATCCAAAGCTCCTGCCAATGTGATGTCCCAAGAAAAAATTTATTATAGGCAGTCTTATTCTACATTGCAAGAAGTTATTTCTGAGACTTGAACTCGTAACGTCTACAATAACTTTACCATTATGTTAAGGTTCCCTTTCAAATCGAGACTACATGAAGCAAAAAAAAAAAAAAAATCAAATAAGCATCAATTGTCATTAACAACAATAACATATGGAGTAGCCACAAAAGATCAAGTAATGGATATACCTGCTTCAAATGAGCTGATAATCCAAGAATAAAAATTCCAGCTTCCATGCACAAATATCATATCCACCTTAGGCTAATTTTTTCCATTGAAATTGACATTTAACATATCTTGTAGCCACAACCAATCAAGTAAATGGTCTATAGCTTGCTACAAATGTAGTTATGATGCTACAATAAAATATTTGGTCGACCTTGTGCCAATTTTTGCAATAAAGGAATACTACAAACAAGGCGCTCCAGCCTCCAGGTACAGAATGTTCATCCATGTCTGGCTGGTTGCAATAAAAGGAGTGCAGAGCTAAAACTTCATCCACAAAACACAAGAGGCCATGACCATACCTTGATCCAGTATATATTTGATTAAAAGGTAAATCATGTAGATTTCTGGCATGGAATGCAGCGATAATCTGCACTCCACCGAGTGACATAGTGATAGATCAAACAGAGAGAAATTGAATTGTATTAATTCAATCGAGACAAATTCATTGTACAACTTTTGCCTGTACAGCAGTTAATCGCTGATTACCACCTGCTCAGCTTCAACCTGAATCTTTTGACAGTTTTTGTACAACCTTGATTTAGAAAAGAAGGGCAAAACCCCTAGTTCAAACAATGACCATATCTTCTCCACTCTCAATTAAAGAATGGGTGCCTGAGGGCTTCTCGTGCTCCTAGACGCTCAGTTGGATCATAACGGAGAAGCCCTTGCAGAAGATCAATTAAATCACCAGCAAAATGATCAACATGTTGCATGACTAGATTCTGTGATAAATTATCAACTATTAGTCAAAACAATATCCATCCCAATGTTGTGGAATGAAAAAAAAAATGAAGACTCAAACTTATCCCAAACAGAAATAGGTCAAACCACAACCCACCTGAAGGTGAGGCAATTTCCGATCTGCTCTAATGTTTTCCCTTGTGGATGCCCCTTCAGGCCAGTCTAATCGTAATCCTTGACTTTGCATGAAATATTTCTTGACATGCTGGCGACAATGAAAATGTAAGCAAAAAAGTATGAATCCCATAAACTTTACTACATCTTCAAATCCCAACATGCAACAAAATTTACATAAAGTAACATATTTATATATTTACTGAGCTTTAACAACCATGTGCTGTGGAAGTGGTCCTATCACCCTCTCCATCATATAGCTAAATGCTCCAAGTTTTCATGAGTTTGAAAAAGTGCGTCGGCCTGATTATTAGGACAAAACACCATACTTTAGATGCCTTTGAACACAAACTTAGTAATACTTTATATGTGATTTTCATATAATTCTGCATTAACCACACAACAGAATTAAGATATTCAATCACAGTTATAATACTATTATGGTGGTTTCACTCTTACCAGACAAGCCATTTCATACAATCTGGAAAAGGAAATGAAATGCAATCCCACAATCTACTGTCTAAAAAGCTCTAGCACTAACATAATTTTAGGGTTCGATAACAATTAGTCAAACAATAGGTAAGAACAAATAGACATGAGCAATGCAAGTGAAGCTTTAGTGACTATTGAAGATCATATTTTGCACGACCTTGGAGTTTTTTTTTTATATTAATTTGAAAACAGAAATGCAATAGTGTCTGAGTATGCTGTGAGCTAAAAACTTTGATATTTACATGAATGAAATGTGTTCAATTTTAAAAATAAAAAAATAGAGTTGAAGAAGTTACAATAATTAATCTGATGTATGATGAGGAAATCCATGTATGGAGATGAACAAGACAAATATTGTCACAAATTTCAACAGAGGTGGTCCTCAATGAAAGCTAAAACGAAGAGACTGGCTAGCAGCAAATATAAATTACATGCAAGTGGTTGAAGATCACACTTCAAATTCTATTGTTAATCAATAAAGTTTTCTCAAAAAGGCATACGTGAAACCAAGTAGGAAAGAGAAACTAGAGAGTTGATGAGTGAGAACAAACTAACCGAGCAAAGCTCAACAAGAATGCAACCCACATTCCACATATCACAGGGATAGTTCCAGCCAAGTCCTGCAAAAACAGCAAGAGGGAGAGGACAATATCTTAAGTAGTTATTTGCAACTATATAAGAAAATAACTAATGACAAAAGAGCAAGGAAAAATGATTAAATCTCACCAAGAATAACCTCAGGAGCACGATAATGCCTAGTTGACACCACATAATTGTGATCCTGATATTCAAATGTTGTGCTTCCAAAGTCAATCAACTTAATGGCACTTGATCTCGGAAGATTCTTGAACAACAGAACATCCTTAGGAGACCGTGATAAAACCTGCATAAGCAAAAATATGGATGACATTAAATAAAATAAATAATGTAAGAGCAATAGTTGAAACCAAACATATTTTGTGATAGAAAAAATGCCGGTGCATCCTCCATAGGACCAACTACAACACCTTGTAATCAGGAACCTTAATATATTCAGGGGAGACAAGAAGAATGTTCTCTGGTTTCAAATCAGTGTGAATTAGCTGTAAGTCATGCATAACTGTAACACAACCGGAAAAAGAAAATGTTAAGAAAATTGTACCTAAATTATACAAATCCACAAGCATGGAAATATAATTGAGCACCACACTGTGGTAAAATTAATATCTCCACAAATCTGAATAGTGAAATCAATTGAAGCACCAAAACAGTTACATGCTACAGACTCCAGAAGTTGTCTCCCAAGTTCCCAGACTAAATCAATGGAGAAAGGGCGGTCGTTATTTTTCCACAGAAAGTTATATAAGCTCGGTCCAAGCTTCTCAATAACCTGTTGTGATCAGAAGCATAAACCAATGTTCAGAAGAAACATTTGGGGGGACAGAAGAAATCTAAGTCAAAAATTACATATGTACTTACTATACAAATATGATTACGATAGTCATACCAATTCTGTATTTGCACACAACTGAATCGACAAAACACCATGTATGCATACATATTAAAGTCCTACTTCAACGAATAGCTAAAAAACTGAATGTTTGACCCACCGAATGCCACTTCTGTCTGCTTTTGCAAGCCTCTGCAGCACGTCAATTTCAATCATTTCAGCCTCACGGTACTTCTGAAGTGAACGCACAACTTTTATTGCAACTGGTTCTTGATTTTCCAAGTCCAAACATTCAAGAACTTGTCCAAATGTTCCTGCAGTTTAGAGAATACATAAGACAATGAAAATAAATAGAAAGTTTAATAGTTTAAGTCAAATTCCTGTTTACATCCCTACAGTCACATTCACATCCTTGTACTTCTAAAAGGAATGAGAAAGAGAGTAAAAGATTGTCCATCTTGTGGCTTTTCTTGTTAGCAAGAATTGAAAGCAAAAGAATTGCTCACCTTCACCCCTTTTTGCTTAGCATCCTGTCTGCATAGGACAATAGATGTATATTAATATCAAATTTTTATTTAAATAAGTACAAACAAAGAAATAAATTATTCAGATTGAAAGAGAAAAATAAAATAAAATTGACCATGTAAAAAATTAAGAATTTTTTTTACAAAACTTCATTAAAGTGGTGTTATGCTTTTTTAAAATCATTTTAGCATCCAACTACCTTTCTGCAGGACCTCCCTTATGCACTTTAATTTAACCATCAAGTTCAGGATGGATTGGTTGAGTTACTCTACACCTAGGACACTGCAATATTGAACCAAACTATGAAGGAATAATGCATGGAAGAAAAGCATATTGACTAGTGATAGTCAGGCCCCAATTCTTGATTAGAAGGGACACAAAAGGCTTCTACCCTTCTATCCTTGGATAGATAGAAAGGGTCAGCAGAGCTTTGGTTTTTGATGTTCTCCAACAGTTGTTTTGATAAAAGGTAATTTATTGAATCCACAAGTTAGATCCCAAAAAATAAGAGAAAGCAGCTTGGGGAGGTTGTGTGATGATATGTTAAGGAATTTCAAAGGGAACTGAAAGCTTATAGCAAAGAAGCATCCAACAACAACCAGATTTACGGTTTAGGCACAAGAGACTTCAAAGCAGAAAAAATAAACTTAAAAGCTCATGTCAAGCAGAAAATAAACATCCCACAAAAAGATAAATCCGTCATTATATCTGAAGTAAAAGCAATGGCAGCCACTTTAAACATGGAGAAAATTCTGTCACGAGCATAAATGCCAAGTTCCATAAAATTACTTCTCACTGTCAAATTCTCGCCAACACTAAAAATATAGTGGCCATCTTTGTCGTCTCCCCTCCAGGGTGGAGATGTGCGTATCGAGGAGCTCCAGTATTGTAGAAGGATTGCCAGGACTGAGTAGCACTATTTGCCATGTGCATAGCTTCCTTGCCACAGTAGAATGACAGAGAAACCTGCAAAACAGAACCACTGCAATGGCTGATTTACAAATCTGAAAATTCAGAAAGAAATATACAAACAATACCTTCAATTTTTTTTCTTTCCTCCCAACACACAGTGATCCAGTTAGCAAATAAAATAGACAAAAGTAGCAATTTACACTAACAAAGAAAAAAAGTAATTCAGATTAAGGGATGAACAAGAAATATAAACAAATAAGAATCAGGACTACAGGTTCCTAGATGAGAATAACATTACTACGACAACTATAGGAGACTGATCGAAATGTGAAACCATGAAATCGACGAGGGGCAAAAGACCTGAGGAGAGGGGATCGGAGGCGGTACATCCCAACCAAGTCTCTGCCTCTTCCACGTACGCTTGTCGGCGGCCGCGTGTGGGAGCTCGGCGATCCTTTGGGTCTGCATTTCAGATCCAATCACAAAGGCAACAATGGACCGCTTCGGAGGTAGAATCGAGGCGACAAGAGATCAAGAGCAGAAGATGGAGGATGCCCTCGCCGACTTCTCCACTGCCACTGAACCAAACCCTACTACTCCAAGACCCTGCTCCCGCCCTTAATTATGATGGTTAAGAAAACCTTCCACGTGGGCTCTCAACCGTACTTCTCTGTTGTAATAAATACTTCTTGTCACAGGGATCGGATTATTAGATTTCATTTGCGATCCGAATCCGAGATCTATCGGATTCGCATCCGTAAATAAAAAGGCTCGTCCCTTTTTTCTAAAAAAAAATTATCAAATAATTACCTTGTCCAACTCCATCTTCACCTTCAGATAATTTTAATTATTATTATTTTTTTTATCAAAATTGCTCAGTGGAATAATTTTAGTTAAAATTATTAAATGAATATTTTAGATTTCGAATTAAGAATGAGATATTATTTTTTTAAGAGTAGAAAAAAAATTATAATTGATGCGGCTCATGCTTTTGAATCCTTTGGATGATAACGTGAGGATTAATTTTTTTCAAACTGTAGTAGTAAAAGAAGTATTCTTTAGTTATTTTTCTTGCCAAAGTTAATACTAAATCAGACAGTCATCAGTTTCTCGACTAACGACCCTTCGATACCTAAGTTAGAGCTTGTAGGTGGAAGAAAAAGAAAACTAAAAGAAAAAATCAAAAATCAAAATAGTATAGTATAAGTAATAAATTTTCAATCCTGACATATGTGTCTTTCCTTCTTTCTTATATTTGTGAGAAAGAATCTTTCTTCTCATCCTTTCTTTCTTACGATCTCATATTTCCTGACAAAAAGACATCTGATAAAATGAGATCATTGTAGGAACAACAGATGGTAGGGTACGACGTCCTTGTTAGGCCGTTAGATGAAAACATCTTTTTTGTTATGACATGAGGCATCTCATTCTAGCTATTATCATGGGTGGTGGTCTCCTTTACCTCTCAACAACCTCGTAACCGTAAACCTTTAACAACTTTTAGAAAGGAAACTTCTATAGGGCTCCTTCTAAAAAGAACATGAGTTTTCCTGCGATGTCGAGCTGTTTTCATATAATTTTCCTTCTCACACCTTTTAGACAGTACTGAATGATTCTCCCAAAGCATCCTTCTTATCTGTGATCGAGTTATTACTCATTAGTTTAGCGACGCATCTTATGGTTGGATTGTTCTCGGCTGACTTTTGGTTCAGTTAGTTTTCT
>JBAMHZ010000103.1:6218591-6246878 GCA_037177395.1 Alpinia galanga | reverse complement strand
GATATATATATTGATGAGCTTTGGCGCAGCGGTAAAGTTATTGCCTTGTGACCTAGAGATCATGAGTTCGAGATTTGAAAATAGTCTCTTACAAAACAGGGTAAGACTGTGTATAATAGATCCTTTTTTGGGACTCCATATGGCGGTAGCTTCGTGTACTGGGCTGTCCTTTTTTTTGTGGGTATAAGAAAGATATATATATTGATACTAGGAGAAAGATTGAGGTAAGTAATGATTATTATAAAAATATGTTGATGCACCTGTATACTCAAACCATAGAGGGTGTCTCTATGCCTTAGCCTAAGAAATCTGATAATGACTCTTTCAACAACATTTACATTAGAAAGATTGATTCTAATCTTATTTGATTTGCCAAATGATTTAAACATTATATTAATAGTTTATTTGAAGAAATTTAATCCCTTAACACCTCACTAATCCGTCATACCAATTTATATTTCAGTTAATAAAATTTGGATTCTCATAAATTTCTTTCAATAATTTTAATTTTATTTTTTTTAAACTTTGTTTGTTTGAAGGGGAGCTTTGGCACAACGGTAAAGTTGTTGCCTTGTAATTTAGAGGTCATTGGTTTGAGTTCCAGAAATAGCCTCTTGCAAAGTAGGATAAGACTGCATATAATAGACCCTTCCCTCGGATCCCACATGATGGGAGCTTCGTGAACCGAGCTGCCTTTTTTTGAACTTTGTTTATCTCGGTACTGTGTCAACAATTTTAGCAATTATTGACGAGTTCCATGCCAAGTAAGTTCTCATGATGCTTCCTCTAGAGAAGTGGGTTACGATCCACTAAATGCTGTTTTATTGGAAAGTGAAAGTGGAAAGATCAATTGGATCATTTTATTTCCAATCTTATATTTCTAAAATCAGGAAGAAAATTCTTCTCTATGTTATACATGCACTCTCTCTCTCACTTCCAGGAATAGAGAAAAGTTTGGAAAAAAGTTGCAGAAGCGGAAGAGAGTTTTAGGATTAGATAAAATTTTAGAATGGAAAAGTGAAAACTGGGTGTTGTTTGGCTTTTTGATACATTTGAATTTATTAAAGGTGAACGATGTGATAAATATTCTTTTTTTTTTGTCTTTTAATGACTTCAATTTATTTTTTGAAAATTGAATTTTCACAACCAAGCAAAGTTTAGTTGTTGTTTTTTGGATTCTTGTTGCAAATTTTTTCTTAAATTAAATGTGATATTTTGATATTGCTATCCTTTTTTCCATGCATCACTTTTGCTAAAGGTGATTAATCCAATCCTTTACTTGGTTAGGCTGGATTAGTTAGAGAGAAATCATTTGGAACTACCAAAGATCGGATGCTATATATCGAGCATTGTGCTAACTCCAGAGCTGTAACCATTTTCATTCGTGGAGGTATATTGATCCTTTATAGTGTAGCTCTGTAAATGTAAATACTAATTTGTTTTTGGTTCACTTTTACTGTTTAGTTGATAGGTTTGTGAGAATCTGTTAATTAATAACTGAATTTCTATGATGACTAAATTTATATGGTGTTGCTTGGTTCTGAAAAATGGCCTTTGAAATTCCTTACTTTGCATTCCTTTTCAGATGGATAGTTATCAAGAACATTGTTCTTTATAGTATTGTTATTTGCTACATGATCTGATATTACTGAAACTCCTCTCATTAAGAAGAAAATTGCTTCTTTGTCACCTTGAGTTTGTTCCTTTTTTTGCGCATTATTTGATCGTAGTCATGATCAAGTATCTTGAATCGGCGGCTTGGCAACTGCTAATACGTTTTTTTAAAAATATTTTAATGATAATTAATAAAGGATTTCAAATTGTATATGCTCCAGAAAGGACATGAAAACCTTTATTAGGTTTTTTACCATCCAGCAACACTTTACCTATTGATATACATGACTTAGAAGCTCCATCTGTTGAGCTTATACTATTCTAAATTTGGTTGTTGCCTATTGGATAGTTAATTTGTTCATTTTAGATAATTGCCTGTAGTCTTAGCTTAACTCCATGGTGCTTCATCAGGATGGGATATGCCATTCTAACATGCATTAGTCCAGTCTGCTAACGGCATCATGAGTCTTGGTTATGTTGATCTTTTTGTTGATATTGCCTGGTGTTTACTATTGTATAAAATAAATTTTGATTAATTTGGTATTAATCTGTGTTAGGGTGGATTTTACAAATATGTTACCAAGTGCATTAATTGCCTTTCTTTAGCTGTGTTGCCCCAAGGATGGGGATGATAAATTGATTGGTGGATGACTAATTGGACAGATGAACGTTCTTTCAACTATTTGATTCGAATAATGGATTAAGCATAAATGATAGTTGGAAGGAAAAAAAATTTCAATTTATCTCTCATTTTTTTTGGTGCAATCATGCCCTAGATATGATGATTTGATATTACAACAACAACCAAACCTTATCCCACTAGATGAGGTCGGCTATATAGATTCTTCTATGTCATTGGGCTTTTATCCCTACTATATCATCATTTATATTTAAATAAATTTTATCTTATTTTAATGTTGCTAACCAAGCCCTTTTTTGATCTTTTTCTTTCTCGTTTGATGTGCGTATTTGTCATAGTTTCACCTCGCCTAATTGGAACATTTATTGATTGTCTAAGCACATATCTGTACCACCTTAAATGCATCTCTCGGAGTTTTCCCTTAATAGATGCAACTCTGACTTTCTTTCTCATTTCTTATCCTGTTCATTCTCATATATCTACACATCCATCTTAACATTCTCATCTCTGCAATTTTCATCATTTGCTTATGTGCTCGAGTTGTAGCCTAATATTTAGCGTATAACATAATAGGTCTAACCATCGTTTTGTAGAACTTTCCTTTAAGTTTTAAAGGTACTTTACAATCACATAAAACACCCGACGCTCTCCTCCATTTCAACTATATTACTTGTATTCTATGTAAGATATTTCTCTTAATTTCTCAATCATTTTATAAAAATGATCCTAAATACTTAAAACTCTTTGTTCCAGACAACTCGTTGTCTCTTATCGTAACACTTGTCTCATTACGTCTAATATTGTTAAATTTAAATTCTATATATTTTTTGTTTACTCTACTAAGTTTAAAACCTTTCATTTCTAGTGTTTCCTGTCAAAATTTTAATTTAGTATTTATTCCACGTGTTTTATCTACCAAAATAATATTATCTGCAAATAACATGCATCATGGTATTGTTTTGAATGTGTCCAGTGAGTTCGTCTATGATTAGTGCAAAAAGATAAGGATTCAGAGCTGATCCTTAATGTAATTCTTTTTTTTATTGGAAATGCTTCAGTTAATTCACCTGAAGTCTTATTCTGATCATTACTTCCTCATACATATCTTTAATTAGTTTAATATATGCTATGTTAACACATCTCTTTTTTAGAATTCTCCATATAATTTTTCTTGAGACTTAATCATAAGTTTTTTCTAAGTTAATGAATATCATGTATAGATCATGTTTTTGCTCTCGATACTTTTTAATTAGTTGTTTGAGAAGATGTATAACTTCTATTGTCGACCTTTCAAGCATGAATCCAAATTTATTTTCGGTAACCGTAGTCTTCTTTCTTAATCTTTTTTCTAGTATTCTTTCCCAAAGTTTCATGGTATGATTCATTAGTTTAATATCTCTATAGTTTGCACAATTTTGTAAGTCTCCCTTATCTTATACAAAGGATTTATAGTGCTTACCCTCTATTGATCAAACATTTTTTTATTTTCAATATCATGTTAAATACTTTTATAAATCTTTCAATACCTTATTTCTCTAAATACTTTCATATCTCTATTGAAATATTATCAAATCCAACGACTTTTACATTTTACATCTCATTTAAAACTTATTTTATTTCTAAAATTTAAATTCTACTAATTAATTGAGTGCTTGACTCCAATGTTATATTAGCTAATTAAATGACTATTATATTTTTTAGCAGCCACTTGGTTGGTTGTTACAGTTGACTCTAACATCTTCCAGCAACTACAATAATATTAGAATAACAATATTCAACTATAATAATATTAAAATAATAACATTTTCGATATGAATTTTTTTTTGATGGAATGTTATTTGAAACTTTTTAAAAAGAAATAGCCTTTCCAAGATCTAATAATTAGGGTGCATTTTTTTTTAAAAAAAAATTATTTTCCCCTGCAAAGTAGTTTGAATTGTATGTGGTTGAATCTTAGCTTGTCCACATCTATGTGTATTTTTCAAGTCTCCTGGGAAGTTGGGAGGAAAAGAACAAATATGAAAGCATGGTTTGAGAATTCTTTACAGAGGTCTCATTTGTTTTTTCAAATGAGCTAACTACTAATCCATTGGCACAAGGCTGAAAAGCAAAAAAGGCAAGAAGAAGAAACTATCCTTTGTTTTAGTTCCCATTGAAGAAGAAATTGAATGTAGCAGCTGATTGAAAGTATAGAGCAGGTGCAACTAGTCAGCTCTGGATTAAATTTTATTTTATTTTTTCACATTTGATATTTTGTCCTATTTCCTCTTGTTTTTCTCCCATGACCATTGCAAATTCTGTTTCTATCGTAGTTAGTCTACCTGACTCACCTCTGCCTTATTTCTGAACATGTTAGCCTCATGTGAATGTTTACTTTGGCTACATTGACACCGATGTATAAGATGAATTACTCGACACGGATACGATGTTACAATGATCAGTGTTCTAGGTACCATGACACTGAGAAGAGATACTCAACCAAAACATAAGATAGGTACATAATGCAGAATCTAATCAAAAGACATTGTAAGAAACTGGTGCAATCTACATATTAGGATTTTTTTTTTTACTAAAACAAGCACGGAATAAATTTTAGCCGAGACAATACATACGACTAAAAAACTATACCTCTGTTCATCTCGACAGTAAGATTGGCGCACTCAACCGGGCTCCATGCACACTGGCTATGTTTGCATATAAACTTGCTGGACCTTTTGCTGCTCGGGGGTGAAAACTTGCGAATATGCCTGCAGTACTTGATACATCTATTTGTCAAAGTGTGCAATAACGTTTTAGGACATGTCGAGCAAGATCCATAGCCCCGCTCTTCTTGTAAATCAAATGCAAATTATAGGCTGCTTCTCTGTGAAGATTGCAGTAGCCTGGCTTCTTATTTGCTGTAAGGTTAGAATCTTCGTATGGAAGTTTAGGGATTGGATGATCCTTCACATGCATCGCAAGCACCTTTTCATAATATGAAGCAGCCAGTGTGACAAGGCCAACATGGTGATATGCTCGAGCTATGTTATACAAGGCTTCCTGAAATGTTTAACCAAAGTGTCATGTTTCCTGCTTTGCCTAACTGTATATACAGAAAAAATGCATCGCAGTCGCTTAACTCGAGAACATACAACAATTTAGTATCAACTTATAAAGGCCACACATTAATGAAACATCTATATTAGTTTGATCAGTTGGATTAATGTAAGACAGTGGTTATTGAGGGAAGGGGTCAATTTACCAATATGTAGGAAGTGGATTGAGCCAATGTAGGAAATGCGACGCATAAAAATTTAGTATTAACTAATAAAGGTAATATGCTAATGAAATATTTATATTGGTTTTTCATGAGCTGGATCGATGAAAGATAGTTAATTGAAATGAATTGGGTTGATGTATATAAAATTTATCTTCTAAAAGCAGACTGCATGAAAGTTGCCTTCTAGTATTAGTCATTTTCTCATTAATAATGCTAGATTTTGATGGTCATCTTCCGTTTGGCATAATCATTATATATAAAAAAAATTTACTTGACATTGTCATTATATATGTGAGAAACACATTAATCTTAAATCGATGGAGCCCTGTGCAATAATTTTTTTAAACATAACCTGGCTATCGTTGCAGATACGGAGATAGTTGTAAAGGAATGCAAAGCCTTGAGCTATACAATTGTGCTTTTTCTGGAGCCTAAAACCCAGTGCTAAGTTAATCAAAGCTGTGCCTGCAGAAAATAAACAATAAGATGGTGTAAACAATCTGAGTGTAAACAAAAAAAGCAAAAAGATACCCACCGACACATAAATTGATCAAAGGACTTTCTGGCTGAACTTTATAAGCTTCCAAATATTCTGCAGCAGCTGCCTGGTGTTGGCTAATCATAGTAAATTGATTGCCATGGATTACCATTGGCATTACACAATCTTTTTGTTCCACTCTCATATGGAGAAGAAATTTAAGATGTCTTGAAAAACGAGAATCAAATCTAGAAAAGCAAGGGAAAACTTTAGTTTATTAGTAGCAGCACGTTATCTTGAAACATAGAGCAAATATTTACCTTGAAATAACCTTATTATAGCAATTCCAAGCAGCTACACTGTGGGGATGCTGTTGAACTATGTACCTTACGTAATCATACCCATGTTTTGGATCTCTTGTGCTATATGCTATGTCTGGATAAAAGACAGAAATAAACCCAGACTGATCTAAGCATGTCTAAACTAACAAATCGTGAAAGAACAAAACTTAATATCGCAATGTAAATGTAATGGAATGGTAAAATGGGCATAAAAATATAATTATTACGTGCACCCAATGATCGAAATTCCTCTCTTTTTTCATCAGAAATTGTGTTGTACTCTAATATCAAAGTGTGATTGATAACCTCTAATGCTTCCGAATATCGTTGCACAGAAACCAATGCTTTGCAGAGCTACAAATGTTGACAAAGAATAAAGAAAATCAAGTTGCAATTGAAAGTAACTGTTAAAAAAGTCAATAGAACTCTCAAACTGAATAATAAAAAAAATCCCATTAGCCGTGTTGGTTAAGCTTACAAATGTTTATAGTTGAATTGTCTGACAGGAAAAGGCCTGGATCAGTCTATGGCCATTAACTTGGATTTTGATACTTGGAGTGTGTGTCTGAGGTGCCCTCAGTATTCCTAGTGATCATGTGTTTAAGAATTTTGGATCACTAGTTAGTAGTTGGTCAGTTCTATCCTTAAATCCAGTCACCCTCTATTAGACCACACATCACAGACAAGGAAATTTGAGCCTAGATGAGTGCATCAATCTTAAGTGGAAGAGATGTATCACTCAAATTTAATTTCATAGTGGAGACTAATGGATGATGGATGGAGGTTAAAAGGCCTGATGAATATATTGTGATCAACTCGTGGTTAAGTATGTTTAGCAAGTCGTTAATGCCAATCAAGTAGATGTGTAAAAATTCACTTCTCAGGATAGGGTTGTGATAACAACTAACAACTTTGCACCACCAACACTTAATATAGCTTAATTTGTTCCCAAAGTTGAAGAAGGTTTTTCCACCTTGGACACAATGGATATCATCAAATAAAGAGATTGTGGCATGGGGAAATAGATTCCACGTATACAGTATCCTACAATTATTGTAGCTCATAATTTCTTTAAAATATTAGTAACATTCACCAAATGAGGTTTAAAGGCAAGTATATGTGCCAAAAAGACGTGAAATATGAGACAACATTAGAATGTGCAAACATTTCACCACCATCAAACTTAGAACTTGTACGTGGAAAATCATCTATGGTCCAGAGAAATGGGGGATTTGGCATTTCTACATTGTAGAGTGCGCATTTATATATTTTTCCCACTATAATGACGCACATATAAAATATATCATGAAGAAAAGGCAAAGAACATTGGGAATAAAAGTACTGACATGTAAAGTAAACTGAAGATGATCTTGCTCATTTAGAAAGTCTGGCAGCTGAGGTTCTTGTTTTGCCTTCGGCTACAAAACAATGCCATTCAATTTGATCACTAAAGCAGCAAAACTCGTTAAATGGAAGACACAAGATCATGTGACAAAAATAGTGTGACATGTACAACCCAATTTACCAGAGTTTCATCCTCTGAATCACTTTGCCAATCCAATCCAGCAGCCAGTGCTGCTGCTTTCTTTTCTCCTTTCAAAATTGCTCTTCGTTGAAGAGACTTTTTTGCTCTATGTGCTTTTCCCCTATATTGAAATCAATAGAAATTTCACATAGAATAAGCCTTCTTGAGGCAAAGCAAAATGAAAAAAAAAGGCATACAATATTTTACTATGTTAGACTTAAAATATATAGTTTTCTGAAAATATTTATAGTTCATTGTTAGATGTAAAAATAATGTGTATTGTGTAAATGGTTTTGGGCAATACATTAGGGAAGAAATCAGTAAATACAAACAAAGATAAAGGCTTACAATTCTGACACCTTTGCCACTGGCCTGAAACCACCAAACACATTATGCCCTTCTTGTTCATCTAACAACTTGACTCTTTCAAATAGAACACTTTTTGGGAGTCTTTTAGTTGGTCTCACCTGCTTACACACATTGAATTAGTTCCTAACAAATTATTAGGACTATACAAGAACAGGGAGCTGATAGGTGCATCGAGTTGAGGTAAATTATGTATCTTTTATCTCTCTTGTGCTCGATTTATGATATTGTTAGAACTACACATGTAGATACTAAGACAAAAGAGCACTAGGTACTTGGAACAATATTTCTTCATCCATTACCAACCAAAATAGGAAAAATATTAATATTACCTTTCGATTCACAAGCTCAATCACCAAGGTTTCACGAACGCATGTGTAGATTGTATCAACAAAATCTTCAAGCATCCCTTTTGAATGATAAATCTTAGCAAGTTGCATCTTTATCTTCCCATTTTCCCACCAAGGTTTTGGTTGTGTAGAATTTTTTATAGGTGTTTGCTCTGAAGGATAATTTGACACCATGATAAATAAGAAATAACCAACTTGTACACAATAGCAAGATGAAAAGATAATCATATACTTGATTTTTGTGGAGGGGAAAGTAGATTGATTGTTTCTTGAACTTTTCCTTCATCAAGCAGAAGAGAAGATAAGATGACACGGGCATCAATAGTATCCTCCATTTTAGATAAAGCTGATACAGATGGGAAAAATTGAAGAGGGTTAGAGTACTATGAAAACCTTAAGCTAAGCACCAATGCACATGCATGCAGACATAAGTCTAAAACACTTCAAATTTGCAGCATCAGGCAAACCTCACAAAGAAACAGAAAATTTCAGAACTATAAGTTAGCATCTAGATTTTTAAGTGTTCTAGCTGATCAACAATGAAACCAGGAATGGTTAATGGGAAATCTCCATTGCAAAATGAAAGAAGGTTCTAACTCTCATCATATAACAGTGGACCATCTACATTTTACAATACAGAGAAAAAAAGAAAATCCTGCTCATAATTTAATTTCATAAAAAAAATCTAAATTATGGAAAACATAGCATATCTAAAATTCAAGGGTTACGTATCCAACCAAATTCCAAGATAATATATCACAAAATAATAAGACAGCCGAGTGCATCAAGCTCTTGTCAACGTGGGATCCTGTCAATGTGGGATACCAGGGAAGTGGGGAAGGATCTATACACAAACCAAGCAGAAAAAAATTGCAAATTGCACTTTGAAAAGCACTGAATAAAAAACAATGAAAAGCATCAATCAGCAAAAAATAAAAAAAAAAAAAGAAGAAAAAAAGACTTCAGATAGATTATTTCTTCAGCCATATGAAAACAACCAACATTAAGTAACATAATGACGAAGCTTTTAGTACACAATTTGGAACAGTCAAGAATCTCATTTAAATTGAAGAAACCCAGCCCCAAGATCAAAGCATCTACTAGTCATAAGGGCAGAACAAGAAATTAGCACCTATTTTTATCTCCCATCCTCTGGTCATCTTCCATTATCAATTTATCACAATTCAATTCTTCAAGTTACATAGGAGACCAGCAGATCCTCAAGTACCAAGCTTATCCAATTACTTGTATTAACAATTATTATATATGAGACCACCAGAGAGACAAAAATGGGCCATGCACCCTTGAGTCCCCACTCCTCAGGAGAAATGTCAGACATTTTAGACAATGCCTATACACCTAAACTAGAATGTACTCATGTTATCAAGATAGCCACCTCAGCATAGTCACACCCCACCTCAGGCAGACTATATTTTCCCATCGTCCAATCTCAATTGAGCTCAAATTGTCCTCCTTTAGGTGTGACTAGTTCGAGTCATAATAGTAATAAAAAACACACTTATCCAACCAATTATTAGTTGTAATTAATATGACCCTGACAATTGAGTAGCTCAATTGCCACGTGAATGACTGCATGAAAGTAGATAGTGGCAAAAACTATGGATCAAACTGAAACAATCAGTTATCTTCTAAGCAAATATAGTAGACTTGCCAAAATACATTAAATTTAGACAAGCCTAGTTGATTTCGACCAAAACAATAAAGTCACAAAAAAATAAAACAATAAAAAAATCACAAGTCATGACATTACTCCTCAGATTCTCGAGCCCTTTCTGTCCACCCTTGTTTCTCTATTGAGCTTCATTTCATCAACTGAGAGCCCCCTCATCTCTCAGTCCAAATACCTCTCTAGCTTATACCAGCATTTCCAGCAAGGTATAACCAGGCATCACATATGGTGCATTTGCAATGGTCTATGGTACTTCATCATTCCCCCATATGGAGTATTGAGAAAACTATGCATACATAACAATCTATTCTTGCATAAAAGAAAATTAACCTTCAGATGGAAGGAAAATAGAATATGCTAAAAGTTATCTGCATAATGCATGAAGCATCTGAAGCACACAACCGATAAAAAGACCAGATTAATGCTCTTCCTGTTAGATCATCTTAAAATAGAAAATTCTGATTAAAAACCAATGCACATGAAAATAGATGGTTATTAGTAAGAATGATTAAGATAACTATACTTGCAAGTTCAACTAATTTTAAAAAGACCTTTATAATAGAATGTAATAGCTTTTCCTCGCTCCTTCATGGATAAGAAACATTCAGCGATTTTTAGATGTATGTTTCCCTGCCAAGAATCAAACACAAAAATAACTTGAAGCAAGAGACACTAGGGAGATCACAGATATATTATAGAAAATTTTGAAATATAAAATAGCTTTTATAAATGGAACATAAACTGACAATTAAAATGACCTACTAATGTCAAACAAACATGATATGGACCATATTTATCTAATTAAGACTACTTCCAAGTTCTAATACTGCAGAGTGCTAAAGAATGAAGGTAGCATAATCTCAATTCCCCTTCCTCCATTTTAAAACAGTGTTGTAACCCTTCCCCCTCTACACTATGCAACCTAGAAGTCTCTAAATTACTATGTGGACCTCTCAGGCCAATATATATCAAGGTTTGAAGACTCAGTCTTGGTACCTCGTACCTTCATTAACCAAATAAATAGCCCTTAAAAAAAACAACACAGGGCATTCTAGAATAGAAAGGTCATGGTATGCTTTGCATGAAATGCACAAAACTTTAAGCTATCAACCCGTGAAGACAGCATAGCATACCATCTTCTCTGGAAGTAATGACATTATGTATCAGTCCTGATGTCAAAGTAACTAATAGCATTGGTTTCCATTCTGCATTTATAGAATATTGATTATCAAGCAAGGGCCTCCAGGTAGTCCATTTATTGATGTTGATAATTTGAGATTTCAATGAATTGCAACTAGAAGAAAATTCAAAAAAGGGGAACCCTTGAAATCCTTATGGGCAGAATCCAGCTACAAGCCAAGCAGTGAAGTTGCTTACAACAATGTTCCTGCATGTTGCTTACAAAAACGTTCTTGTACATGTAAATTCTGTGCCATAAAGTGCCACAATGCAAATTGCATTATCAGGTCAAGAAGTATTTTGAGTCACAACTGAGAGTAAACACATTTTGTAAACATTTATTGCAATTACGACCCTTGAAGTGGCACAGGGGGATAACTGTCAGGTACAGCTTGGGAGGAGGGCATTACTATGCTTAAATCCACATTTTTATTTGTCTGAGCTACAAAAGGACCCTATGGCCTTTGCTCCAAATCAACATGCACTAGTTGTAGCAAGTTCCAGTGACCCTGTTTAATTGTTTGCAACAATAAAACATTTGCACTTACTGAAACTCCCTTCAACAAGACCTCAAACCGAGCATCTTTCAAAACACTAATTGTTTTAAAGGGGCAAAGTTTTCAATTCTTAAAATTGTCAATATCAGACCCAAGCCAAGACAAAAAAGTTGAAGGTTGCATTAGCTTCTCAGTCAGTGTGAAACAATGCCAAAACTTATGGGCATGAATCTCTCAAAGAATGGCTAGATAAGATATATGTAGTCAACCCAAATATTTAGGGTGGATGCCTAATTGTTGTTGAAGTTTGTAATACCTATTCATGGAGCAGAGGATAATGCTCATTGTCATCAAAGTTGCTTCCTTAAATCAAACATGGTCAATGACTCAATGCTTGTTTCAGTATTTAGACTTCAGATAGCTAACATATTTTCAGCTTTTCACATAAGCAAAATGTAGTTTAGCAGTTGTGGCAAACAAACCCTAGTACAAAAGTGAAAAAACAACCATAATAATTCATGTGACAACAAATGATGCACTCAAGTTAAAGTCGCTATATCATATAAACTTTTGAAAGCTTAGTTGTAGAGTACTGTTCGGTCTCCACCAAATCAGAGTAGAGTCAGTTCAATAACTTTTGACCCAACTAAGATAGACTCAGAACAAGATAAACTCCCTTGAGAATTGACAGCAGTGAATGTACATACTACAACTGTGCAGTAGGAATGTACAGAGCAATTACACCAGAAGCATACTAATTGTATCTCTATGAGTGGTATCATGTTATAAAAAATGTTGTCCTCTTTTGTTAAGATAAGGAACTGAACATAAAACATCTCCTGGCTTCATGAAATCTTTAAGAGGAATTAGTTTGATAGACATGATATAGTTTATCTTACATTGGCATGATTAGGTGTGTCTTCAAGCATTAAGTAAAACTTCAATGCACAATGATATTGCCTGAGATTCAAAAATGAATCTGCAACTTCACAGATCAAGACTCCATTGTCATCAGAACGTTCAGTTTGTATACCTTTAAGCAGACTCTGAAACAATATTCTACAAGTTAATAACAAGAGAAGAGAGTATCTCATATTGTACAAGTACTTTTACATTAGAAAAATGTTGAGAAGTGTCAAAAGCAAACCTCAGTTTGTTGCATATTTCCAAGTTGAGCATGACAAACTACCTCTTTCACCTTAAGATATAAGGTATTTTCGCTCTCCATATCACACATTGAATAAGCACGCTCAATAAGCTTAAGTGCTTCTTTATGTGACCCATTTTGCATATAATATTCAATAAGCAAGTTAACAACTTTCTTACTGCATATAGAGTGATGATCTTTAACATAATCCTCCAAGACTCGTATAGCCTGGTCAATCATACCACATATCCGGTACATCTGAAATAAAGTAAATATTTGATATGAGGCTGAGTATCGATATGAGTAATAAAATCAGAATAATACTACCAAATAAAACACTAGCAAGAACTGGGAAAAAGTTCATCATCTTATAGTGCTTCCCTCTTTACATAAAGCTCACTCATAATTTTTCTCAGAATTCAACACCGACAAACTTTCCACTTAAAAAAGACTAAAACGGACAGAAGGAAAAGGAGGATGGGCTCATGGAGATATGGGTATGTTAAAATGTTTAGAAGCAGCACTTTTTTAATAGCTTAGACTTTTAGGACAAGAGGGCATCTAAAAAGATCTTACATGGAATCACATGAAAATTAGCAAAGGTGATTAGAAAGCTCATCAGCTCAGAACTTCCCTCTAGGTAGGCTCAACTGTAAATTGGCATTGTCATGAAGACACAGAAGTAGATGCGTGTTGGTTTTCTTCCATCCAAAAGGAAAATATGTACGTTTTGAAATGACAAAGGATATGGAAAGAATGATATTGCTCATAGAAAAAAGTGTGTGAATTGAGTCCTTTTAATTAGGACTAAGAACTTGGAATACAGATTAGTTAACTAAAATCAGCATGGTAAAGCATAAAATTTTGTTTTAGACTGCATCAAGATGAATACAGTTCTTTTTCTTCTTGTTGTTGTTGAGTGATGTGTACAGTTCTTTTTCTTCTTGTTGTTGTTGAGTGATGTGCCATTGCCAGAAGTTAAAACAATTGCATTTGTTGTTATTTGTTCATAAATTGAGGTAGCAAATAGACTGCATGAAGATGAACAGTAGTTCAACAAGCAAGCATCTAAACAGCCATCTATAACTATGAGATTCAAGGAAATGATGCAGACAACCTCCAAATAATTACTCTTTTACTTCTAAATCAAATTAGGTGTACAAGCAAGAGAAGCATACTCATTTCCAAATTAAGGGGGGATGTAAGTTCAAATACAAAGACAATGTAAGACAAATAGTGTGCATTAAATCCATTGTTGCATTTAATGGTTTGCACCACTAGTGTAGGAGATGGCATCGATAACCCCTACAAGAAACAATAGGTATAAAATTTATTTTGATTGTGAATGACAGATTTTTCATATGGAATAATTTGATCCACACACAACATATGATGCTTTATCATAACCAACTAAATTTTTAGGGGCATATACTTAGGCAGGATTGATAGCAGGGTTATCCACTTGGAAAATAGGGATGCCAAATGCTTTCCTGACTCTGGAAAACCAAATAGAAAAGGCATTCTAACCAACCAAAAATTTTTTATCCATATTTTCCCAAAGCACATGCTTGAACTACAGTTTTAAATCAAAATTTAGTTGCTCAATTAGATGACTACATCAAAATGCAACCTACTGGGTAGATTTACCAGCAACAATTACATAATTGGGGCCACTATTAGGAGTGCATTTTAAAGTTGTGGAGTGGAACAAATGTACCCCAAAGTTGAATTTTCCGACAGTAACATTAATGTGCAACTAGTAAGTGTCCATTCGAAGTTTGAGATATCCACCTTGCTTATTTAATTTCTTTGCTTGTATCTTATTCATTTGACTAGGATGAAAGATTGAGAGAATTAGAGAAATATAATCAAGTGCTTGATTGAAAATTGCAATAAGTAATGATCATTATGGAATTCATATTGTTGACAATGCAGAGTACAAAAATACAATTTAAGAGATTATTCTTATGCACATCACACCCCAAATGCTTCTGTAAAAACTCCTTCAAGAAACTTTATTCCTGATCTGCAGGTCAATCCATATTATTGTTCTAGTGTTTATGCACTTGACCTCTCAACAACTTGATTGTCAATATCAGTTCCAGCATTGGATGGTCAAAAAAAGTAAAAGGTCATATCAGATCTGTAGGACTGGTCAAATAGAATCATTTCAAAAATCAAAAAAGCAATACATATTATCATATATCATATCATTATTATAACTAATTTAATTGAAACCATATTACTATTGTCGTTATTGATAAAATAATATTCTAGAAAATATATTTGCATTGTTGATAGATAATGATTCATATTTTATTAATATCTAGCCAATAATTAAAAAATATTAAAAATACTAATTGCATTTATTAATAAAAAAACAAATAAACATTATTAGATATTAATATACTCTTTACTACGATGGATTATCATTTAATATTGCATATTGCCGAGGTTACTTGAGAAGATAATTTTTAGGCAGTATTGATAAAAAAGAAACAACTCTTCTTGATCAACACTTAATGAAGAAAAGATGGATGATGTGCTTGGTCAGTCTACTAAATGTAGATCACATGACCAGCAAAGTTATTGTCTTACAAGGTGAGGAATTTAAGCCACAATTCATGAGAGTAATAAGAACTTCTCCCTCTCATGTCTACTGTTACTGGTATTGTAGCTAAAATATGGATAGAATTGGCTAGATTGGTTGAATCTGTCAAAACCATTTTAAAAGGGCAGTCCGATGTACGAAGCTTCCACCAATGTGGGATTCCGGAGAAGGACCTATTGTACACAGTCTTACCTTGCTTTGCAAGAGCTTATTTCCAGGACTCAAACTTGTAACATCTTGGTCACATGACAATTTTACCGTTGTGCCAAGGCTCTCCTTCATCAAAACCATTTTAGTTTAACAAATTTTCAAGCCTATTCCATGCTTTCATCCATAATTCAACAACTTTTTAATTACTTTAATATACTTTCTAGTGGAGTTATTTCTTTATAATTTCTCAAAATTTCTACCTTTTACATCATTAGCTATCAATCTGCATGAAATGACTGATTTCTTGGAAAGACTGAATCAACCTCTAGTAATACCTATTCAACTAAACCAATCTGTATTGTTGTGAGCCAGTTTTGACAACTAAGCATACACACTAGCAGCATTAATTTAGAGAATTTGGTAGGTTGCCAAAGGGAAATTTGACTTAAATTATGACCACTTCCTAATGGCCCATACACTCATGCTCTTTTGTCAGTTCAATACTAGTAGTCCCCTAAACAATATCATCACTGAGCACAGACTTGATTAGTAGAGGATTTTCTCTGATAATAGTAGTTTGTGGCATAATCTTATCAGTTGGAAAATACAGTTTAATAAAGATGATAAGCGGATCACTACATACAAAAAATTGGTGCATGTTTCATCATCCATATTCAATGAAAACAACTGGCAAATTATTCATCTCATCCTCCCTAACTGAAATCCTGCACTTTCCACCTGTGTTCATCTTAAGTAATCATCAAGGTATTCATTGCAATGGTTCAAACAAGGAGAGCAAGTCCTTTATGGAGGGGGATAATAATGCAATTACTAAATCTAACATTTTTGTTTTATATTAACTAGATACTAGCCAATTAGTAAATGTTTTGCAAAGGGATCAAGTTTCCATATTTCCTTTTCATTTCTTAATCTAAAATAAAGGCTTGTGTTATAATATACTGTTTATGTTTGTAGATCAGAATTAATTCCTTTTTCAGAGTTCTTCCCCTTCTCGCTCTCCCCTTCTTTTCCTAGTTCTGCATAGAGATGGCAGAATCAAACACGACATAACTAAACCTAAAGCACAATTAATCAATATTAGAACCTATAAAATCACTTTTTAAAATATATAATTAGTTTTATATTATTTCATATATTTTTATATTGACCTGAATGATACGATCCCTTTATGACACAATTAACACGAATCTTTAGCTATGCACAACACTGGGACACTAAAGTTTGAATAGGTAACCACTTCTTAAAAAGCTTAGGAAGCACAGAAAAGATTCAGTTCATGAATCTATTTCCACAACAAGTATCATAGAAATTAAATCACAACAAATGTCCAAGGTCATCAACACAACTAAATGAATAATCTATCTAATGGGCAATACAAACTCTGGTGCCAAACTGAGTGGCAATATGTACTAATCCAATCCATGCAAAGATCAGAACAGGAACCATTCAGTTATAATTGAACTGGTGTCAAACTGAGTATTATAAGCATTGGCAATATGTACTAATCCAATCCGTGCAAAGATCAGCACACGAACCATTTGGTTATAATTGATCAGGGTTATAGACCAGCCAAAACTGAACCAAGTTCAAACCAATTCAAAACTTCATCTTCCTTTTCTGTACTAGAATCTTGTTGCTCCTCTCATATACTTGCACTTGGGCAGCTACTTGAGACCTGGCCTCCTTAAGCATCATAGGCATTGCCTAGTATCCTCACCTACCTCCACATGCAACCCTCTCATCTCCTTCAACTCTCCTCCCATCCCCATACGACTCTCACATCTCCCTCCTCAGTCATGATGACACCTTGGCATAGCATGCAATTAAGGTCCACCCCCTTCTTCCTCCATTAATAGACTCTACAATAGTTGCAAACCTGCGAACCACTCTAATCACTGTCCTATCAGGCAAGCCTCACAATCGTGCTGCCCCGTACCACCATTGGTATCATCTTCTTCTTGAGCCAACCTATTCCTTCTTCTTGACACCACTGTTGGAAACCTTGCAGCAACTATTGGCCATGACATGTTGTCTTGCACCTTTGAGTCTAAGCAACCAGCGCCAAACCTACAACAACCTTGTTGTCTCTTTCTTCCTATGCAACTACAATAGCAGCTTGTTACTAGTGTTACAATTAGTGACCCTTTCTTCAATGAACATCATTGACACCTCCTTCAGCCCACCTAATCACTATAGCTGATGCAGCATGGTACACATGTGAGTAGACATAACAGCATAATGACCTAATTTCTGGATGCAGACTTTGACCTTATTAATGATATGTTTGTTGGCCGATCTGTATTGCCTAAAACCACATACTATCCTTCTAGTAAAATGGACTTCAGGGTGGGACAAAGACAGTGAGGCCTAACATGAAAGGTTACAATGACAAAAGATATTGTGTTGAAATTTCATTACCTGGTGAAGACCATAATATAGTATAATCAAGTTAAAGTTAACATAATATGATGTGTACAAAATTTTAAGCTCAATATTAGACTATTCGATGTCTATTGTGTCAGCAAAGGAACATAAAATGCAAGATACATACTGGTCTCATCAAGGCCAATTTTGTACTGAACTGAGACCTTAAACCTTGATCTCATGTATTATCATGCCAATAAGCTGCACATTATTCATGGTAACAGTCTTGCAACAGACCAATATGCTGACTTGTTAGATTAATGCTATAAACAAAGAGTAACAGAATCAAAAGTTGATGACATCTCCAGTTGGAAAGGTATAAACAACTGAATAACACAAATATCAGACCTTTGCAGCCATTTCGCACGCTGCAGCGTTGGCAGGATTTATACCACATATCTGATCATAAGATTCTGCAGCTTTTTGGTATTCTCCAAGCTCAGAGTAAAGCCAAGCAAGATCAAACCTACGGCTGACATCTTTTGGGTCTGCAGTTATTGCCTTCATAAGACAATACCTAACTTGACCAGTATTTTTCTGCTCGCTGCACCAATAAAAAACCTATTATACGTATCAGATAAAAAAAAAAAGAAGTCATTATCTACATTATAGTTTGTCATATGCAACAATGGATTCCCAACCTCACCAACCATGATATTTTGAGGATCACAATTTTACAGTTAGCATGACTTCTTTTCCTCATCATCATTGACAAGCTAAGCTTGTCTGAAGTACCTAGAGTCAGCCTACATAGTTTTTTTATCACTTAATTGAATTTTATGCATTGTTTTTTATCACTTCATTCATTTTATGCAAAACAGTATCACTAAAAATATTTTAAATCAATAAAATAGTTTTTTGTTATATTAACTTAAACATTCTTTAGTCATCCTCTACCACCTACACTTTGCAAAGCAAGGTAAAATTGTTACCTTGTGATCTAGAGGTATGGGTTTGAGTCCTAAAAATCACCTCTTGCAAAGCATGATAAAGCTGCGTACAATAGACCCTTCCCTGAAACCTCGCATGGCGGGAGCTTTGTGCACCGGACTATCCTTTTTTACCTCCTACACCTTGCACTCTTATTAATTTAATCTTCTAACTACAAAATTAATCGATTAGCCAAAAACATGCTTATACAATTTCAATCTCTTTTGTTAGTCATTGTCATCTATTAGAGCTACACCTAATTTCTCTAAAATATTAGAATTTTTTTCATCCTTTCTAGTAATGTTGCATTGGAGATGCACTTAATTTCTCTCAGATATTAGTATTTTTTATCCTTTCCAATAATGTTGCACTCTACTACCTTAATTTTGTACCTTTCTATCATCCCAACACACTTATTATAAAGTGTTGTTTGTCATATCATAATCTTAAATATTTTCCATGTATCTAAGGAGCACATAAGGATTTCGCAAGACTCCAAAAGCTCCTCTTCATTTTGATTGTTCCCTTTATTATCCTATTAATGATACCTTGATTGATATGCTAGTAGCTTGAAGATAACTAAACTTATTACAAGAATTCCATGATTATCCATCTTAACTCCTCCCTCTATTTGTTACTTATTACTAAAACTAAATTTTACATTTCAATTTTGGTTTTACTCGAAACTATTGGTAATACATTAAATATGTTTTTCCCAATTCTTACTTCCTGGATTATCCTAGAACTTATCATATGCTTTAAACATCATTATGCAAAATTCAGTTATGTTCTACCCATTCAAGTCATCTTAGATCCTATAATTTTGTCAACTGTTAGATATTATTTTCTTTAAACTAGCAGCCTCAGTATCTCCTCATTCTAATCAATAACTCTCGTTGCTACAAATTCTACTTTAGACTCTCTAATAATTGATCTTGGCACATCTTGATTTTATTTACGATTGAAATCCACATAACAAAATATCATAAAAGTTTTCATTTCAGATCACTTTCTTCATTCAATAAAAAGTTTTATACTAGAGATTGATGCTGTTTATCCTTCCCCAACTCATCCCACTCTTTAGAAGTGTTGCTGTTTTTTTTTTTTTCAACTTCAACACAATATTTTATCTCTAATTCTGTTTACTTTAACAGCCTTTTCCTCATGTAACATAATACCTACTCCATTATTATTTTCAACTATTCCAGTATACTAAATTTTAAGCCTGTGTTCCTACTTCTCTATCCTTTTGTTTCCCATAAAAATATTATATTTATATTTTCCTAATCAATGCCCTCCAATTTTATTTGTTTCCCTGAAACTATTCCAAATTCTATGTTGCTACTCCTATAATAATAGACTAGCTTCTTTACGTGTATGGATCCGCAACAATGAAAGAAGCCTGGCTTATAACCGGTAGCCTATGTAATGGTTCACTTGTGGTTAACCTCCTGGTTCACTCTTTACATACCCAAAATGTTTTGTGAAGACGGGCCCTGCTTATGGGAGTTTAAACATTTTAACATTGGCTATTTAGGCCTAATGTAATGCTCCACCTTTTCGTCAAAACCTATAACTGTCAACAGTTGTTTTAAATTATTTCATATAACATATAATATCTTTGAATTTTCTCCAATAAAGAGAGTTGTTTTAAACAAAGATTGCTTAATGTAGCTCTAATGCTAGATTTGGAAACGCAAACTGCACAGGTTTACTAGACATGAATGAGAATTATGACATATTACAATTGATCTATAGGAAAAAATATTATAACACAATAAGTGTTTCCCCAAAGGATAAACAACAAGAGTGATTGTTTGTGTAATTGAAAGTAGTAATGATTTTCTGCATCAATTACCCAAATGCTGACGTTGTCAATTAAACTTCAGCAAAAAAAAACTACAACAAAGGAGAATTAACGAATGGAATAAAGTAGAAGAAGTCTAGTAGTTCACAATTACCAAACAAGAAGTTTTTTCCATATAGCTGAATCCTTGGGAGATAAATGTGCAGCTATCATGAGAAAGTTTAAAGCTTTCCCCCTGTCACTTTTAGCATCATATATTAAACCAAGCATATAATAAGCTTCAGAAAGATTAGGTGCAAGCCGCACAATCTCTTCCAATAAAGGTATTGCCTGTAATGAGAAGAAACACCATCTTTCCAGGGTCATAAATAAATCAATTGAATCATGCTGAAAATTAAGGTTCAGATCAAGATTAAGCAGCTATTCAGTTTGGAGCAGTTAAATAGCCTTTAGAAACCCATAATGGGGTTAGGTAGCAATTTTGCTCACAGAAAATTGCAAGATGGTCCTGCTTATATAAACATATGGTCAAGTTCATAAAGTCCTAATGCCCATGAAGTAACGGTTTCTCCCCCCTCCCAAAAGGATACATAACTTGAGCTAAATAAAAAGTGCAGGGCCCTTTAACAAGGTATTTAAGCATATGGACTGGAGGATCGTTGCATACCAACATGCAAGTATTACAGTATTGTTCCTTATAATCCAACGTGCCCTAGTTCAAGAAGACCCTGGCCTTTTAAATGATGGTTGCACTCCCCTCCCAATCAGGCAGTGATCAATCTATATTATGAAAGATGGAAATGGTGGAATTTATCAAATCAAGCAAGGTCGGGTAGTTGGACAACCCTTTCATGAACCATCTATACTGGGCAGTCAGACCAGTACATACTGGCAGTATGAACAGTATAGGTAGGATAGCACCTTGTACCATCAGGTACAGCCTACAGAAACTTTAAGCTTTAGTTCATTAATTTTTTAAATTTATATTGTCAGTATAGTGAGACATGTAGGTAAGATGTACAGGTTTGATGCATCGCTCACATCAATATCAGCGTTATTTACATGTTGCTAGTTGCTACTCTTTCTGTTGAATGGGTGCTACAAGCCCCTTAACAATGGGGAAGAAGAATCAAAAAGTTCCATTGATGAGTTATGTTTATCCATGTACTAAATAAAAGAGATAATATAATCTTGAATTTGTAAAAGAGAACAATACACCCATATATATAGGACTTAGCTATTACATCCAACAAATAAGTACTCTGTCGAACTAAATATATACTCCTATAACTATTTATTAGATTACTGTATGATGTCCTAAATGCTTTATCCAAAAAAACATATCTGCTTTCCATGCACCTTTGAGAAAGAGAGGTCTGATCCAGTGTGAAGAGCACTCACTGATCCCCTAGCTACATGTTCAAGATATGCCATTCTGCGAAGATATGTTTGTTGTACAATCTTTGTAGGGAAGCATGGATCTAGGTCTAGGAATTTATGATGTCAGTATGGGTGATTTCAGATTGTCTTTTCTTCAGACTAAAACACAAAATTAGATAAAGGTTGTACAAATTGAAAAAGGACTAATGAAGACAAATCATAGAAATCAGCAAAATGTTAACCACGAAGCTACTATTAGCTGTATTCTGCAAACAATTAGACATGGAGAATATCCACAAATTAAAATAAATGCATGTTGGCCCATGACAATAAGGCTTACACTGAATTAAATGAAGAAAAGATATCTAAAAGCCACCATCGCTTATGTTTGGTGATGATATGCTAACATTTTTTTTGTTGCAATATTAACAAAAAATAATAAACAAAATGGCTAACTTACAATCTTACCTCACCATAGTCCTTAGATGCATAATGAAGAGCGGCATCCCTCATTTTTCTAGCAACTTCAGGGCAAAGTTTACTTTTTGATCCCTTCTTTCTGCCCCTTTTTTTTGGCTGCAAATTAAAATACATACAAAGAGGCAACCATGGAGAGGTAGTTACTTAGCAATGTCACAAGGGCTCAAATGCCAAATGAAATTATGTCATGAAAACTTGACTATTTCCAAACATAGAAATGTAAAAATCCACCGATTCATTGAGAACAGTCCTCTGTTTTTTATTTCGATTTTTCATTTTCCATTTATAGCAAACTTTATAAGAACAGTGAAAGAACTTTTGTGTAAAAAATAAAATTCATTATTTGATGCTGCCAAAAAGTTGATGGCATATATTTGATATTATTTCTATTTATAATTTCCTAATTCTTTATTCAGGAAAACAAAAAATTAAAAACGGTAAAATTTCAAAAACCAAACAAAAATAAATCCAACTGAAAACGATCTAATTGTTTTGCCTTCATGAAGTGATACACTCTGAAAGGTTCACTTAGACCTAGATTTCAGAAAGAATGACTTGATAAACGAATCACAGAAGAAGAACACTCTTTCCAAGACATGAATGTTATCATGAACTTTGATAATTACCTAAACCAATGGGCTAACTGGTATTACTAATTGGCTAAACATTGAAATTGAATATGGCTTCCACAAGGCACACCATTCATTTTATCTTGTTTTTTATTTTAATTAACATGGGGAGGTTTCTTATGGCAATAGTAATCCTACTGCCAGACTAATTGACTAGGTTTTCAACACCAGCAAAATCAAAAGCAAATCAATTCTAGAGATATTTAATTTAGTACTAACAATCCAACTTCTAAATAAATTCTGCGGTATTAAATCTGTCACAAGAATGTCCAACACCTATCTTAAACAACAAATCATCTAAGTTTAGAAAGCTACAACCTCAAGGTTGAAGACTAGAAGGTAAACACATCTCACAAGTTAGGTCAATTGCAAACTCAAGTAATCCAATATCAATTTGTGCACTGTGAGCTAATTGCACGATGCTTTATGGGTCAAAATGTTGAGAATTAACAGTGCATATACAATAATGTTTAGCAGAGGTAGAAACGCTAAGGCATGTAGATCATAAAGCTATACAAGTTAATTTAATCAGAGTTAGTAGTATGAGAACATTAAGAGACCAACAAAACTCTACATCATTAAAGGAGATCTGAACAGCTTGGATACTACAGATGATAACTTTAAATAGAGCAGCAGGAAAAGATAAATGTAGCAAATTCCAAATAGTTGGGTACGGGACTTTATAGTTCAAAATTGGAGCCTATTTTACATAGGAAGTACATGGATACATCAGCAAGATAACGAAGAATATTTATCCTGTCAGACAGGAGATAGAAAAAAAATCAAAGAAAATTGTGATAGAACCACAGGAAATCATTTAATTGCTCTACGAACAACAAGCCACTTCTACTCATCAAAGTTAAGTGGTGGGTGATAGAACTCACAAATTCGATCCAGAGAGTATGAAATAAAGTTTTCTGGTATATGCAGGTGAATGTGGTTAGATGTATTGAATAGCACATATGCTGTATGTGGTCGCCAAGGGGGATTCACATGCAATCATTATTAAAATATTTTAAAATTATTGAATTTGCATACTATTTTCCGGGTCATTAAGAATTCACTAAAATAAAACAGTCCCTGAAAGGCAACTTTGAACTCCACCTACCACTTATTGGACGATAAACAGAAATAGATCCAAGTGTTTCCTCATGCCATCATTATTAAAACTTAGATTGTATCATATCATTGGCTTACTCAAATGCTATGACTTAAATTGATATTATCAATCTATGAAAGGTAGTTTATATCATCAACCAAATACTTCATATATAGAAAAAATGCAACAAAAAAAACAAATTTTGATGATCTAGTAATACATGTTTACTTTCTATGTAACAAGTTAATAAAAAACAAATGCAAATTTATCAATATTTTTAACGAGATATATAGATAAATTTCATCATTCAACATGGAATTCCTTATTTAAGAGAGCACCATCTCCAAGGGCATCAGCGACTAGAATTCAGGTCTACTACTTATCTTATTAGTCGTTGATTTCCTTGCGTATCACTAATCTTTTATCTAATATGTTCAGGGAAGCAACTCTTGTCATATACTTCATATATGCGTGAAAAATAAAATAAACCAAATCATTTAACTTGCTGTATTCTACAACTTAAAATATAACCTTATGGTAATAGAAGCACGAGCTAACAATGTTATGGAAAAAGAAATGAAGCACAAACTCATAGAATTTAGAAAACAACATACAGCTCTGAGTCTTCTTCGGCAACCAAAATTCATTAGTTCATTGATCTCCTCCATAGTGACGCCCAAACCTTCCTCCCGCTTAGATTTCTTGATAGTCGCAGCACTGAAAAAGTAATTAACTGGTAGTTAAGATTAAATAGGAGATTAAGTCATTAAGACGAGATGAGATAATTTGTGAAAACCCTTTCATTTTGTCCTCTCCACTTACCTTAGGTCAAGAAAGTAGTCAGCAGCAAAATAAATTAGCTTTTAAATGTTTGGAGGTAAAATGAAGTGATTTTCAAAGTCATGGGTATAAAGTGGAATCATTTCTGAAAAATAATCTAGCATCCTTCTCGCATGTTTTGTGCATGTGACAAAGTTGCCATTGGCCATTACAAGATGAAGTTAAGCAGAGAGGGAAAGTGAAATGGTTTTCTAAAGTATTAAGAGGTAAATGTAATTTATTAAATTTTAAGCTAAGATAAGAAAATTTGGAAACACAAGTATAGAGTAAAATTTCCTCCAACAATAAATACAAGTACAGTTTTTTCATGATAAATAAAAAGAAAGTCTGCTGAGATGCACTATGAATCAAGGAAAAAAAAAAGAGTGATTGATTTGTTTCTTACGGCCGTTCTTGTTCTTGTAGAGCCTTGCGTTTCCTCTCAGCTAGGGCTTCATACTCAAGCCTTTCAAACTTCTGGTACAGTTCGATCCCGTGGTTATCGTCTTGGGCAAAGCCGATGGGGTCCATGTTGCCGTCAAAATGTAACATGTAGCACTCCTCCTCCTCTTCTTCTTCCTCACCTCCATCATCTTCGTCCCTTTCCTCCTCCCCTCTGTCACTGCCGTCTCCTTCAAACCTCTCATCCAGTTCCGAGTCTACATTCTCCAGTGGCGCACCATCCTCCAAGACCTTCACAGCCATCTCGCCTTCCATTCCCACAGTGTTCAGTAAGAAGAGATAAGATAGAAATATTAGATGAATTAGGAAACAAGTTCCACCCAGTCCCAGCGTCCACGCCAAACCTGCAATTGCAAAGCATCAGCCGACACTAATAATTGCAAGACTAGTAATGTTATCTATAGATGTGGGGAAGGAAGAATAATAACAGTGAGACTAATGGCAAGCCCGTCTGAATTCACATGGTGGAGAAGGTTGTCCACTCACGGTTTTCTTCTCTAGTCAGCTCAATGATGGGTATGTGAGAAGAAATCGCTTCTTACGTGAAAGAGATGATTTAGATGCCGATGATCGCCACCGGAAAACAAGAAGGATTAAGTGTCACGCCCCGAGGTGTCCTCTCAGTACCCTACTCGATGACAGTGTATAAATAAAGAGAAAACCTAAAATCATGTGATCCCAAAGAACTCAAGAATTAAATAGAGTAACTATATTTTCATTAAAATGAATTTTTCTACAAAGATTACAAAATGATATATACATAAGATCGATGAAATAAAAATAAAATACATCGAAATAGAAATGAAACTGGAGAATCAGTAGGTCGATATCTCTAAGCGACTCTATGTACAGCAAAATTACTAAAATATCAAAAGGATGCCTGAGCATGCAAAACTGGAGGTCAAGAAAAGCAAACATTAGCACAAATTGCTAAGTGGATAATAAGAAGAGATGAGCATAAATTTAATCTTGTTTAAGAGGCTAAAAGAGTTTGTAAATTACAATTTCTTATTTCTTTTTATTTTAAGTCTTTTAACTTTTTTCAAGTTCTTATACATACATATATATATATATATATAGAATATTTATAATCATCATCAATAGTGTGAATCTAGTAAATCAACTATAATTTGATAAATCAACTGAAATCTGATAAATCAACTAAATGAATCACTGAAGTTAGTATCATTAGAGTGTATATAACGTAATCTGACGTATGGGCTAAAAGCCCCAACACCGGTGAAATACAATAAGAAATAACAACAGAACACCGAAGAGCAAGAAAAATCCTGACCGCGGGCGATTCACGCTACTACAACTCATGTGGGCGGTCGATTACTCTGGTATAAGGCTATGCTCAGAGTTTTCACTTTTGGTATTTCTCATCCATTTCTTTAATATTCAACTTTAATTCTTTTATTACAGCTATTCAATTATAGGATATATCTCAAGGGAAAATCTAAATGATCAACTTAAATCATGTCATTAATAAAGTTTACATATAAGTATTATATAGCCAAAAAGTACAAGTATCAACAAGTGAAATATCAACAGTTAGGAAGGTCAAACAATTTAAATAGAACAAATATCAACGGAAGCATAAGTCAGAGTATCCATTTATTTACCCATTTCACTATTTTTAAATACTATTTTCATCTCCAATTCAAAAACAATTATACAAATATAAATAAATCATTAATCTCATTTATTCATGCACAAGGGACTTATAAAAAATCCAAAGATAGAATTTACCCACCTCTATATACAACAAAAATGTCAAATCTCAGCCGATCAATGAGCTTTGCTCGAACTAGGATCTACAAATAAAATATGAAATACCTCAGAACTCAAAATAAGATTCACTAATGATAATAACACAAAATTACAATAAATGACCAACATCCTTACTCGACGGATCGAATCGTAAACTCATTATATCAATATATTTCCATTTTCAATTCGAGACTTACTACGATCGATTAATAACTTATATTTAACTAATCTATTCATACTTAACAAACCAAAGTATGAAATGCTTGAGTATTGCTAATGAAGAAAGCTAGGAAATGAAGGCTTATTGTCACTGACAAACTGTGATGGCTAGGGCTACTGTTGCTGTCGTTGCAAAAAGAAAGAAAGAGGAAACTCTTACCCTCTTTGTTGGTGGTCTCGGCGAGCCTCGACGAGCATCTGACAGAGATTGCACAAGGCTCTGAAAGCCACCAAAAAGAAAACAAGTGTTCTTGGGTGCAAACAAAAACCTTAGAAACAAAAAAAAAAAAAGAGGAAGAAAAAGACCTCGTTCTCTTCGTTGGCGGTCTCGATCGCTTCGTTCCGGCAAACTCCGGCAACAAGAAAGGACAACCCTAGAAAATAAAAAGGTTGTTGC
>JBAMHZ010000103.1:6144674-6159630 GCA_037177395.1 Alpinia galanga | reverse complement strand
TGAGGTAGCTAGTGGGTCGAATTCGTCATCACAGTCTGTGCAGAATAAGTTTGCAGTAGCTCCATATATCATGAAACTACAACCTCAAAGTTCACAGCTCATGAATGAAATTCTGTTAAGTAGAACATCCACATCCTCCAAGTAGATGCTTTCATTAATCTCCCAATGAGTTGTTTATGGAATGATTGATACTGTCAAAGGAGAATGAGAAAATGCATCTAGGATTTGTAAGACCAACTGCTACTTCTATTTTCCACTAATGTTCGAAGATTATAATTCTTATTTCCATGTATAAATATGCCACTGTTGCTGTATGGAAGTCAGGAGATCCAATTGAGCAGCACAATATCCTATAACCTCGATGGATTCTCCAGCTTATATCTTCCTTTGCTGCAGGATGAGCCTGGAAAAGGTCAATGTCTGTCGTAAAATCATGTTGGAGACTAAAAGTGTGTGATTCTAGTTGATATTTCACAGAAAATCTTCCAATTGTTATCAGAAAAGTTGAAAGGATGTGTTTATTATGTCTCAAGTCGAGCTTGTTTATTGCTTCTTGCTTTCGTATTTTTTTTAAGCTGTGATTACTTCCAACGAGCGAAGGGCACAGACAGGAAGGGAAGAAAAGGTGAGAAGGGGAAGGGATGCATGGTAGATTGCTTGAGATGGCCATCTATGCAAGTGATGGTCAAATCCAACACACTCTTTGCTAAAAGTGAATATGTTGTAAAGTGCAAAAGGTCAATTGTTTGACTTTTGAAGTCGATATCAATTGTTTGACTAAGTTCACTCGAATCATTAATGCCACTGAAAAATTCATTCAGATTACATCGCGTATGAAATTTAGCCATATCATGCTTTAATAAAATGGTTCCTAATATTTATATCACTCTAAACTTGATCAAATATGAGTATATATTAATAGTACTGGTGTCACAATAACTCATTTAACTTTGTACATTTGTAATAATTAAAATGATATTGTTCAAAACATCTTCAATAATAATTGAAAGCGGATGATATTTCAATATTAGCAAAAAAAAAAAAACAAGGATATTTAATCAAATAAGTGGAAGCCTTGGCCAAAGCGAAAAAGTTCTCTAGTCAACTGTGGGATTTGGATCCGTATGTTACTATGACATCAGCAATGGAGCCTGAGACGCATGGGCCGCTACAACCTCACTCTGCTTCAATCGCCTTCTCTCGCTCTCAACCAACACCACCACTGTCGTCTTTCCCAACCTCGTTCTGACCTCGCCACTGTCGTCGTTCCAAATACAAGCAAGAGTTTGCCGATCTCTGCGACAGAGGCCGTCGCAGAGAAGCACTGTAAGGATTCCTTCCCCAGCTATTGTCCGACCCCTATCTCCTCAACGCCTGCCTCCTTCTCCCTCCACGTCGGTCGCTAGCTCCACGCCCTCATCGCCATCGCCACCGCCACCGCCGGCGCCGACTTCTTCCTCCGCTTCACCGCCAACCACCTCCACAACGTGCGTCTCAAGGTCGGACGTGAGCCGCGTTCGACGCATTACCCAGCCGAAACTTCATGTCCTTCAACATCTCATCTGCGGCATTAACCAAAACAGGGACACTGACTCCGCGCGTAAGCTGTCGACGAAATGTCCGAGAGGAGCCTCGCCTCCCGGAACGCCTTGATCGGCAGGCTGGCTCACTTCGAGATTGACGAAGAGGGCTCGAGTGATTCCTGAGTTCGAGGATTTCTAAAATTGCCTTTCGTCAATGTGGTCTCGTGCAATACTGTGATTGCTGGAAGAGCACAGAATAGGGGCCCTGAAGGTGCCCTCCGCCACTTCGTTCTCATAAAGGTTGTCGGAGTTTTACCGGACCATGCCGCCTTAGTTAGCATCATCAATGCATGCTTTGCTTTGACTTAGCTGCTCTGTCTCAGTGCACAAGTTCACACGCGAGTCATTGTAGTCGGTGTTGATTCAATCGCGCTGGTAAGGAGTTCACTGATAAGCATGTACTCCAAATGCAGTTGCTTGGAGGATTCGGCTACGATATTTTTTGAATCTGATGCATGAGGCCACTGGACCCCCATGATTACAGTTTATGGTGTCCATAGATATGGAGAGGAGGCTATCAAGCTGTTCGATGAGATGATCTGAAAGGGGAACTGAGTGAGGTCACATTCTTAAGCTTGTTGTATGCTTGCAGCCATAGTGGCTTGAAGGACAAGGGCAGGGAGTATTTGGAGCTCATGATTCAGAAATATGGACTCGCCTAATGTGAAGCGTTACACTCGCATGGTCGATCTTCCCCGTCGGTTTGGGTGTCTTGATGAGGCTGAAGCTCTGATCAGGTCGATGCCATTGCCAGCTGATGGTTATCATTTTCATGTAAAACTCACTAGAATGGAGAGATGGCAGAGAGGGTGGGTGAGCATGTTCTGAGGTTGGATCCTTTCTGTAGCAGATGGAGTGGTGTTCGACTTAACTAGTAGAATCATAAAAGATAAGAGAGTGAGGATACTTGCCGGACACAGTCTTACATGACGCGGAGGAAGAAACACAGGCCACTTTGGCTCACCACAGTGAGAAGTTGGCCATAGCATCTGCGATCTTAAGCCTGCCTTTGGGGATTCCAGTTCGAATAACGAAGAACCTACGCGTGCGTCGGCAAAGATTGTCATGCAGCGATCAAGTTCATATCCAATATCGCCGAGCGAGAGATCGTGGTGAGGGAATAGGGATGTTAGTAGATTTCATAGTGGCAGAGAGACTTTAAATAAACCACCATGCATGGTGTATGATCGCTGAATAAGGTACAGAGCATCCGGTGGTTCAGATGTGATACAGAGTGAAAGAACATTCCCTTGTTAAAAATAAAGGTGAGCCGGGTTCAATACATTTCAATGAACTGCTAGATCGTGTCTAAAACAAACCGGGTTCGAACCGACGGGCCATCCCCCTCGCCCTTCTATAATCTTCCTTGTCCTGCTTTGTCTTCTTCCACTACACGCATTCTCCACACATCAATGGCGACTTCGCCGTCCTACTTCAGCACCTCCTTCTCCTTCCTCTTCCTCCTATTCCTCCACCTCGCCTGCTTATTCCTCCCCTCTCGCAACATAGACGGTCAACCACCGCCTCCGCCGTCTCCGAGGGCGCCGAAGCGGAGAAAGATCACCCCTCTATCCTCCCCCGACAACCAGCGCCCCGATTCAAACCATAGTCCTTCCAAGTTCCACTCCATTCGATCCTATCTCCGGCGCCTCCTCTGCTTACGCAATCCCCAAATCGCTATCAACGACCGACAACCAGAGCCTCTCCCGCCACTCAGCCCAGCACCAATCCAGATGATCATCCCTTTGTCGCCCGAAGTAAACGGTAGAGTCGACACCATTGACTCCACCGTTCCCGCCGGCGCACCTATGGACCACCATCAGGCCGCCGCGAAACTTTCACTCTCCGAGCTCCGCGCCTCAGATTCCGCCCACAACATCGTGCGCATCATCTTCGAGTCGGGCTGGCGGGGGACCTCGCCGCCTGTCGTCCGCCGCGTGCTCAAGATCCACCAGGCGCCGCGTGCCCTCGCACGCTACGAGGAGTACCGCGACGCGGTCCGGGCGCGCGCTGCAAAGATCGGCGACGGGAGGTGCGTCGCAGACGGGAACGAGCAGCTGCGGTTTTACTGCACGACGACGCTCTGCTCGTGGGAAGCCGGGGCGGTAGAGGCGGGAGGGTGCGGGAGCCCGTACTGCTGCGCCTGCGCGGTGGTGCGGCACGGATTTGCCGGGAAGCAGGCGGACCTGGACGGGATCGCGACGCACGCCACCGGGTGGGGCGCGCACAGGGCACTGCCAGAGGAGCTGGAGCGCGAGTTCGCGTTCCTGGGGGCGCGGCGGGCGATGCTGGTGTGTCGGGTGGTTGCGGGGAGGGTGTTGCATAGATCGAAAGCGGAGGAGGAGAAGGGGGCAGGGTTCGACTCAGTAGGGCTAGCGGGCGGCGGCATCGGGGAGGATGAGCTGCTGGTGTTCAGTCCCAGGGCGGTGCTGCCGTGCTTCGCCATCATTTACTCCACTTGAGCTGAGGTGGACGTCGGCAGGGTAGGGGCCAGCGAATGCTATTGGAAAGTGGTCGCTATCCTGTGGCTCTCTTTAATAAGCCGGGATCACGTGCCAGCTAGGCACAGTCTAGTTTCAATGTTCTTGTCGACTAAAGTATCCATCTAATGGAATCTATGAGCATTAATAAATATGAGAATCCAACATTCACTGCACTGTACCGTGTTACGGTACCTCTTATCGCTCCCAGCTCAATCATTCAACTAATTAAATTAACTCAGCTTCCTTTGATCCATACAAATAGTCCAACTCACCTAACTCATCATCATCATGAGATCAAGGTTTCCCCAGCTCATCGTGTTGCTTAACTTCAATCTATATTTTAGTTAATAAGGAATGTTTCATTTATTTTACAACAAGTTGCCTATCAAAAACATTGAAACGGAATGACCAAAGGAATCCACCCTACTCATTGTTTAAATGATCCACTCGAATTCTATATCATTACGGTCGATTTGATCCTGCCATGTGTTTAGTGGGTAATCTGTCGCCCAAAGTGGCAGTTTATCTTTATAGGTGAGATGCCATAGTTCGAATTAAAACCACAAGGTGGATAGGAACACTAGCGAAATAATTTATGACCAACGTCGATCATAGATTCCAATGTAAAGGGGAAAAAAAAAACTCTAGCAACAAGACGAATAGGCTTTTCATACTTGTTCTATAAGACATTGACAGAGAAGGCAAGACATGCACATCAAGCACCAGTTGCACAAATTTCAGCTAGATGGTCCATTAGCTGATGCACATAATTATACTCATTCAAGATGTTCTTTTTGAGTGTCCAGAATAGAAATAAGTAGGGCAGGAGGTTGAGATCAATTGGAGAGAACAGAAAAATTGTTAAACACGGATAAAGATCTTGGTTGCATATGAAATCTTTTAGCCACTTAAAAATGCTCAAGAAAATTTTTACCAGGCGTCCTGCAAAGATGATACATAATCATTTGAAGGCAATACTATTTACTGAAGCAAGTGACTCCAAACATAGCTGCAGATGTCTGGTAGAGGTTAACAATCAGTTGGAATCGCAGTCAAGCTAAGCCTTTAGTTTAGCATTCCTTTCTTTTTTTCCTTTTTGATAAAGAGCATGAAACCTATTGCCATAGACATGCACCAACAATAAGTAGATTGCTAGGAAAAACCATTCTATGCAAAGAAATATGCAAGTCTAGGCACACTCTAGTCTTGCATATGTAACAAGTAGATTGATCAAGTGGGTGAAAATACAAAGCAATGGAATTAGAGAAAACCAGTTTTGAAGCAAAGACCATTCTGTTAGCAGCTAAAGTTCCTACTACACTGCCGATGGTTTAAGCTAGTTTCTATTCTCTTGATGATTTCACACTTGTAAGAAACTCCTTCCCTTATATATATCTTTAATCAGTATAAAAGACTACTTAGTTGGTGTCTGCATGACACCGTCCTACTCTAGCTAGCGCGAGCAATCCAGATTCAATTGCTTAGAGATTTACTAATTCAAACACTATCAGATAAGAATTTTCTTTTCTCATGGAGATGTTGCAATGCCATATTGGATCCTAGAATTTAATTGGAAAAGCATAAGTGGGACTTTCAGAAGACTATGGCATTGCAATACAGAAAGAAGAACAGTTATGGCAGTTGTTTTGCCAGACATCATTAATAGGTGCTGGAAAGATATACAACCATCAATTCTCCTTTGGTGGCTTCTTTCAAATCGCCAAATGACTAGAAGCTTCCTTGAGTAAAGAAAGCTGAATATCCTCGACCGGTGCCCTTACCACGCTGCTGGTAAGAAGATCCTTTGGATACATTTATCAGGCAAAAAGCTTGAACCAAATAACTTGCGAGATTAAGTAGTTCAGGCAAATGCTTGAACCAAATAAGTAAATGAGTTATTTCATTTGGGCATTAGACGACTGAATATTGAGATTTTGGTAGCCTAGAGGACCTAATTCAAGACACTGTAAAGTGTTTTGGAAGGAAGTTGGTCGTGTAATGAAACCATCACGGGATTTCACATAGCACTAATTAGCAATGATGCTAAAAGTTAAAAGTGTGGGTCTTTGGTGGGAACATCAAGCTTTAGTTTGGACAAGGTCACAGACATGGAGAGTTTACAAATTACAAAGGGATATATAAGCTTAGATTATTAAACTACTACTGAGTCGCGCTTAAGTATTTTGGGCTAGTAGGCTCAACCTAATATGCCCATGGATCATTCTCTTATTTGGATAGATGTGGCATTGATAATGATAAACGAAAAAACGATAAAGCTTCCAAGTACACTACTCATTCCCTCACATTATCTTTCCAGTTCAATCAGTTAAACGAAGACTATTATGTGCTACAACAAGAGGAAAGACCAAAGCAGCTAATGAAGTAAGCAAAAGATCAGAGGGTCAACTATCAGTATATCCTGCAAAAGTTTGGGCTTGGACATTGTCTCCTAGATCAAACTGTCGATTCATTTCGAGAAAAGAAAATGCTTAAAGAATAGGAAGCCACATAAATAGCATGAACTCAGAAAATAGTTCATGCAATTGCTCTGCACAATCATAATCCTAGCCTTGCTTTCGCCAGGACCAAATGTTATCAAAAGTAGTCGCATTGTTGCTCGCATAAAAATCAGAACTTTCAATAAACAATCATGGTTTCGCCTAAGCAAACACAGAAATCTGTTTTCACAACAAAAAGATATATCTTAGGAGAAGAGGGACTCATCGATTTCAATTCTGACAAACTCCCCGTCGTCGAACTTGTCCTTCTTAGGAGGCGAAGGCGGCAGCGGAGCCCGAGGGGGGCCTCTGCTCTTGTTCTTGTCCCGAGGACGCGCCTGATAAAAAAATACAACCCAGAGATGAAACCTTGAGGCGGGAAAGAGGAATAGGAGGAGAGGAGAAGTGAGAAGTTGCTTACGTTTCCGAAAGAGTGCTTGAACCGCTTCCCCTTTGCAGTCTTCTAGTCACCTCTGCCACAGTATACTGAACAATGCGGAGATCGCTTCAATATGGAAAAGCTAATCAAACAAATAGAAAAGCAAGCAGGTTGGTCGATCTTAACCGTAGAGGGAAGGAGGAACAGGAAGCGCTGTGGAGAGGGTCGCCGAGGCCATGTGAGGAGAGACTGAGAGGCAGGATGAGCTACCAGCGAGAGTCTCAGTTTTAGAGAAGGAGAGGCGGGAGGCGACCCCGGCGATGGGAGTGGCTCCCATCGCCATGCCAAGGGAGAGAAACGCCAGCGAGAGGCAGCCAGTGAAAGGTGAAGCCGGGGAGTAGATCAGTTTCTTGGAGAGAATTCTAGGGTGTGCTTTGTAAATTGGGATTAAATGATAGGGCGGAATGAAATTGTTCACGTGATCTTGTCCATCATAAAATTCCATCGGGTTCAAAAAATTTGAAATAATAACATTCCCAATAATAAATAGGGCAAATCTTGCGACATTCCTGAGTTCTTAGATCACTCATTCTCCTCCCTGTCCAATCACTCTGCTACTTGATCTCCGCCTTCCGTCTCCAGCGCCGACGGGCGGCAGCGGCCTAGAAATCCCACAGTAGCTCGCAGTTCGGCTGCTTCGCGGGATTTGTTGCAGATTACCTCCCGGAGTAGCGACCGCTGGGGGGACTCATTCGGCGTAAATGGGGCTGGTCTGGGGCGCCGGAGAAGGCTACCCGCAGCCGGAAAATTTCATTCTTGTGCTATGTTTCGCCTTGGGGTCCTTCTTCGCCCGTTTCTTGCTTGACCGCTTCGTTTACAAGGTTCTGATCTCTCTTTCCTTGTTTGTTGAATAGGATTCCTTCGTTACCTGCCTCAAAAAGTGAGATCCGCATAGAATAATGAGCATGATAAAGATTGTCTTTATCGCATTTTTCCACCTGTTCGTGTTTGGATACAAAAAAGAATGACCAGAAGCACAGTCCTTGAGTATATAAAGTATCTTCGCTTTAGAGCTCGATAACGATTCTGTGTAACATTAGCCAACCTTTTCTTTTACTTTTTTTTTTATCAGACGCTAATCGGAATCGTTCCTGTGACAAAACATAACGATGAAAACACCTGAAGCTCAATTTTCTGTTCTTTTTTATTTGTTCATCGTACATTTCTGTTAGTTTTCTTCATATAGAAGATGATCAATAGATGACCTTGAAAAGCATCCGGTATTATGGTATATTTTCTACTGATGGATGATCTTGCTGTGGTAAGTTTGAACTATTTAACAGATGAGATGATTGAATTAAACATTGGACTAGCTGAGACCAAAGATAAACTTCCTTGTTGGAATGTTTAGATCAGGTCAAGTTGGAAGAACTGCAAATGATGTAGTATCCGGTCGGCAGAGTCGTAAATCATTTGAGGTCAGATTGGTAGAATAGTAAGTCAAGTCAGATGAATCAATTATCAATGGTCAGGTTAGCAGAACCAAAGTCAGGATGGTTTGCAAAACTTTTGAAAAGACCAGTAGAGTGGTTGATAGGATCAGATGTAGAGTCAAAACCAATTCAAGACACAGAACAAGCTAATTTTTATGCTACACTGAGTCACATTCTAGGTATGTGAAACATATTCTTCTTGAAATAGTTGATTTACAACTTTCACTCACTTGTGCTGTTTTCATCTTTGAGTTTTTCATGAAATCTTTGTATCTTTTTTGTGTTTGTTATTTTGGTCTGTTTTTTATTAGTCTTCAATAGTAGGAAGCACATAGAATTAATTGATACACTGGTTTATGTTTTGTTGTTTCCATAGGCTCCCACATTCATCGGCCCAATAAAGGGATTATATTACATAAATTGCCCTCCAAAACTTCTGTCGCCTGGGAAGCTTCATCAATTTGACATAGGATTCTATCAATTTTTTTCCCTATTTCTATTGAACAGTTCCAGTGCATTCTACTAGTTCTGTTATTTTGATGCTACCTTGTTCCTTTACTGTAAACTTCTAATCCAATGAAAAGGTTTATGTTTCCATTTTCCAACCTGATCTTGGTCTAGGTATGTTGTGTTTTTGTGACACTATGATTAGTGAGGTACACACAGATAATTCATTTCTTGAATGATAAATCATGAGTTTGCAGTTTATTAAACGAAATAGAAATTTTCTGCAATCTTTGATTTTAAAGAGTTAAAATACTTAGTTGGGAATTATTGTCTTTGGCAGATCAAAATATATATGTTTCTCTTCCATAAGTAAAAATTAGTTTGGCTAATCATTAGTCATCATTTACCTCATTTTTTCTGACATTTTTGAAAATAACAAGTTTTTTTTTATGTATAAGTTGAATTGCTGTCATGCAAAAGATTGCCATGTTTTGCTTTTCAGCCTTGTGCCATGAGATTGTTAGGTTATAAAGCTGCTCTTATGATGAATGATGCTGATAAATGGTCAAAAATTGTAAAGTGTACTGAGTCGATGTGGAAGCTGACATACTATGCTGCTGTTGAAATATGGATTTTTTCAATCATCAAGCATGAACCTTGGTCATTGGACACCAAGCAATACTTCAAAGGGTGGCCAAAACAAGAACTGAAGTGAGTCAAAGGAATCTGACATTCCATTTGCCTCATTAATTTAAGCTGATTTTGCCTGCTACTCTTGAATTTTGTTACTAATGATAGCTAGACGTACCTCTTTACAACCGCAAGTGACCTTCTACTGCATCTTGACATAAATTTTTTTTTCCTCAGTGAAAGTTCCTCTAAATGAAGGGGAGCATTGGCATAATAGTAAAGTTGCTACTTTGTGACCTAGAGGTTATAGTTCGAGTCCTAGAAATAACCTCTTGCAAAAAGCAGGGTAAGACTGTGTATAATAAATCCTTATCCGAATCCTTGCATGGCGAGAACTTTGTACACCAGACTGCCCTTTAGTGAAAGTTCCTCTAGATATGGAACAATCTTGAAATAGCAGTTTATCTCAAGCTAGTTGTCAAAGTACTAGTTTAGATAGTCTCACCAATTACCAATGAATAGAATAATTATATCCCAACTTAATTATGAAATTATCATCTCATAGGACTCAGTTGCCTATGCATTTTCAAGTTTTAGCCAGTCGCAAGCTGCAATATGTGCAAATGTGCATCTAAGAAGTTGTTGCTATTAACACTATTGACCTTTAAAAATTAAGGTGCCACCCACAACTATAGCATCTCAGCATTAGGCTTTTTCCCACATCTAGGAAAGATGCAAATGACACAGAATTCATTTTGTATCATCATTCTTCATGCATGAAAGTGAATGTATCTGTGTTCTCTCCCAAAAACTTAACTTGCCTGTCTTTATATAAGTGGCAAAATGATCTAATCATGGAATTAGAAATTGAAAAAAAGAAAAAGGAAGGTTTCTTGTATAACTGGTTCACATTGGTGCTATTCAATGTATGTTTCAAGTGATCTCCAAACATAATTGAACCTGCTTGCCTCTATATATGTAACGATGGAATGGAAAATGAGAAAAAAGAGGCATGGTTCTTTTTCTACTTCAACTTGTCTCATATTAGTACATTTCAATGTGTCCATTAGATATATCATATCCACTTGAAAGCAAGTTTTCACTTGGGGTTTATTTGAAAACTTGGCATCCATCACAGTACATTTCTTTATGGTCTGCATAACTTTCCTTTTATTCACCTGAACTTGTTTTTCTTTTGGCTACTTCAAATGTTTATCAGCAGCAAACTAATAGGAAAAATTTTTCCTGAGAGATGCGGGGTCTGACCACTATTTTGTCTCATAAGCATCTTCTTGAGGAACAATGGAGCTGCTGATGTAGTAGTGTCTTTAGTTCTACTAGTACTTGATTACTTAGAATATAAGCTAATCTAACAGTTTGTCATTCATACTTCTTAAATCTTCTGCATTTCTGACTTTCTCCCTTTTATTAGGTCTTCTGTGATGCTATTCTACATGTGTCAATGTGGATTTTACGTTTACAGCATTGTTGCTCTCGTTGCATGGGAAACTCGTAGAAAAGATTTCTCAATAATGATGTCTCATCACATAATAACTTCAATTTTGATTGGCTTTTCATATATTACCAGGTATCATTTAAAAGATTAACTGTGTTCGTTATTCCTTTGATATTCAAGCCTGTTTTAATTATCTGTAGGTGTTGATTTAGTAGGTTTGTTATGAATTTATTATTCTGAGTGTGTTTATGCTTGAGTAAATTTAATTCCTAGCATAAAGAGATTAAAAGGAGTCAATCTTTGGTCGACATATATCAACTTGCAAATTTCCCACGAAGGAAAGATAATAGAGATGAGCAAGGAATCTTCTCCAGCGATCAAATATTTTGGCAACCAACCACCTCTAGAAAAGCTTGACCCAGAAACAGTTTTTTTTTCTTTTTCTGTTTCACTCCTTCTGAGAGCTTGATTTGTAAGCAAGGTTTAAAAAACAGCCTTTGCTGCTGTATAGGTACATTTGCATGGGGACTAACAGCATATTGGATATGTGTTCCCCTTTAGGTGGTAGGGTGCCTACTGGAGCTGCATATCCCATGTGTGGCTGCATATCCCATGTGTGGCTGCATATGTTGCATATATAAAGAAAATCCTATTTGGTTGATTTGAAGTAGGTTAGACGAAACCAAATTGATATAAAATCCTAAGTTTTTGATGTGGATAGCTTGTAAATGTTAACTTAATCCTTTTTTTCTTGTTTGCAAGTGATAGATATTTTATATATCAGTTATATATCTGTAAGTTATGTATATGATCTAATTTATATTGTTAATTAATATTAATTAGGTAGCTTAACATATTCTCATTGTATGACTAACATATATAATATAGAGTTTTGATATGATGAGCAACTCATCCGTAAGTACCTCCATTATCCACCATCTGATCGGATGAGTACTATAGCACAATCCTTAAATCTTAGGGGATCAGACGGTGGATAATAGAGATGCTCATGGGTGCTCATGTATGAGTTGCTCACCATATCAAAATTCTATATATATATTAAAATGGAAGTAAGCATTAAACTTGTTGGTTAATAGAATTTATTATATATAGTAATATTTTTTGCCGATATAAATATTTTTATAATATTAATGGCCATCTATGTTCTCTCATACTGCATATGCTCTATGCAACGAATTGAAACTATACTAATTGCATATGGTTTATGAAGTCTTGTTTGCAAGTGATTAGGCTTTTATCACACTATAAACACAATAATTGAGAGGGACAAAATTTTATTATTCAAGTAGAAAAAGGAACATTGCACCTGGGATTGAAAAAGAGATTACATTTTTTTTTATCAAAAATGTTGATAGAATGAGAGTAATTTTCTACCAATTGACTCCACTAAATGTATGGAGAAATAGAATACAAGTTTGAAATGACTACTAAATTAGCTTTTTTTTCTTCCTTTTTTAATTTTTGTGGTGATCGCATGCAGATTGAGTGTGACAATTCATAATTTCATGTACTCCTGTTTCTTAGAATTTGATATGTTCATGATTATCACTAAGAAAAAAAAAACTATGCCAATACAATCACATCACTGTGAGTTGTTTCCTAAAAATTTGATAGCTCACATTTAAATCATTATTTTCTGTTTTGACATCATATTTGATCATGCAGGTTTTTCCGTATTGGGACTATAATTCTTGCCCTTCATGATGCTAGTGATGTTTTTTTAGAAGCAGCCAAGTTGTTCAAATATTCAGAAAAGGAGTTGGCAGCTAGTTTGTGCTTTGGGTTTTTTGCAACATCATGGTTATTACTGCGATTGGTATACTTTCCCTTCTGGATCATCAAGTCCTCCAGGTCCATCTCACCATCAAATATTTTTGAGTGATTAAAAGTTCTACTTTGTCATTGTGCTAATGAAGTAGCGGTTGCATTTTCAGCTATGATAGTATCGAAGCTTTGTCATGGATGGACAAATTCCCGACAATGCTATATTACATATTCAACATGATGCTTCTTACCCTGCTTGTCTTTCACATCTACTGGTGGAAACTTATATTTGTAATGATATTAAAACAGCTTGGCAATAGAGGAAAAGTTGGAGAAGACATTCGTTCTGGTAAGTATTTGCCATTTATAAATTTTTAAACTGTTGCATATTCTGTAGAATTTAGTGAAAGAGAGAGAGGATTAAGTGAGTGATAGTGGGAGGCCTTCCCTGTAGGTGGGATTAGTTCTTTCAAAAAGCTCTACTAGGATGAGAAATACTACATTACATTATATTTGTAATGTAATTATAAATTCAACATAAAAGGTTAATATATAAATATAGCACAACCTTTCATATTTTTCTCAAATCTGACATAACCAAAGCTAGTATAACCTTTTCTTTTTATCATTTCGTCTTATCCATTCAAGGTTATCTAGCATCTAGCTTCAGCCTTAAAACCTTGATTTTGGGGGAGTTGCGTGGCTCTGTCAGAGACCTTGGTACCTACATCCCCATCATCCGTGTTCTCTTCCTTGTCAACAACCTCAACCTAAGCACCATATTCATTTTCACTAGACTCTGCCACGCTGTCATCAGCCGCCTCTTCGACCTCCCCATGCCCATCTAGCTTATTAAGTCAATAACCACCATCGCCATCTTTGAATCCTATGCCCACCTCTTTGTCCACATAACATGGCTATCAGTCTCTCCACCAATAGATGCCATTAGCCTCATGCGTGCCTTCTACTGCTTCATCCCTTCCCTGTTGTCTGTGGTGTTCACCTCTCCCATGATCTCTGCATTCTCTGCCATCAAGTACATCTGCTTAGACCAGGAATTCACCATTGGCAAATATCTCAGCTACCTCTGCTTGGTTTGGATGAACTAATCCTTGCCCTATCTGCTCTCTTCTTCATCTTCTTTGCCTCCAGAGCTAACAATGAACTAATCCATGACTTCTTAGTGGAGTCACATATCTTCCTGGATCTCGGTAAGCACTGTTGGTGTTCGCTTCAAGTGCAGCGTTGCCCTCTTCTTGTTGCTGAGGTTGTGCAAGGTGGATTGACGTCACTGTTGTGTTAAATTTATATTTAGGTTTTAAATTATGGTACATAGGAAATAATAAAACAAGAAATGAAGTGACTATTATTGTAGATAGTTCGTTAAACGATTAAGTTGTAGGAGTAGTTAGAAGGAGGGAATGAATTATAACACTTAAGATAGTAGTGAAGAAAGAAACTATGAACATAATTAGCGTATATGTACTTCAAGCAGGGTTAGATGAAGATATCAAATCAAGGTTTTGAGATGACCTAGATGAAGTATTATTAAATATTCTGCCAAATGAAATGATTTTAATATGAAGCGATCTAAATAGACATGTTGGAGTGAAAAATGAGGAATATGAGAGGGTGTATGAGGGTTATGATTTTGGAATAAGAAATGAATAATGTAAAACTATATTGGACTTTGTGATAGCATATGACCTTATACTAATTAATACATTTTTTAAGAAAAGAGAGGAACACTTAGTCACGTTCAAAAGTGGAAATAATAAATCACAAATTGACATTTTTATAGTTAGAAAGAGGGATAAAAAAATTTATAAAAATTATAAGGTTATTTTGAAGAAAGCTTAATTATCCAACATAAGTTTGTAGTATTGGATATATGTCTCAAGTGTAGTATCAATAGAAGGAAAATATATACGACTCCTAGAATTAAGCGGTGGAAGTTAAAAGCATGAGAAACAAAATATATTTAAAGGAAATGTAGGAGTACAAGTATTAGATGAAATATACAGTGACCCTGATACAAACATTGGATAAGATGGTATCAATGTTGAAAATAGTAGCTAAGAGTGTACTCGGTAAGTCAAAGGGGCATGCACCACTAAGTAAGGGATCTTGGTGGTGAAATGAGAAAGTATAGAAGAAAGTGAAGGAAAAACGAACAACATATAAGGAAGTATATATTTGTAA
>JBAMHZ010000103.1:6124206-6143446 GCA_037177395.1 Alpinia galanga | reverse complement strand
CTGGCAACAGCGAGGATACGACTTCCAGACCGCCAGTAGATACGTGTACGCGTGGGAAATGCTCGCGTACACAAAAAAGTTTTAAATTGATTTTTTTAATGCTTTTTATTTTTAGTGATAACTTGGATATTCAAACTTTGAATAATTTGTGATATGATATGATAGCGAAATTTATAATCGTATTAATATAAAAATCCACTTGATTCAGTACTGTCGAATATAAAATTAAATATACTCATGAAAATTAATTTCTTTAAAAATATAACTAAATCAAATCGAAAAATAGTCTATCCTATATATAAAAAAGGTTCAACTTAAAAAGTCACTTTATACGAGGGATAAGGTTAATTGTCAAATTATTATATATTTTATAATTTATAACAAATTTGTTATTTACCATTTTAAAATAACTACTTTATCATGTATTTTATAAATTTGAAAAAAAAATGTAATATGCAATTTTAAAATAAATAATATATCATAGAATTTTTGTATATGATAAATTTGATGGAAAAAAACAATAAATTCATAGATTAATTATTCTAAAAGTACATAAAAATTTCTTAAAATATATTTACTAATTAAGCCATTGAGATATGAATATTTTTTACACTAAAAAATATTTTTTTTCCTTGCATAAATTGTTATTTTTGCTAAGATTTTAATAACAAATTATGCTAATCCTAACTACTAAAATCAATTATATAAATCTTAATTATATTCCTACTAAACAGCACAAATTTGAAAAAGAATCTATTACATTAATTAATATAATATATATTTTTAATATCTTTCAACCCAGTTTCTAGAAGTTTTTCAAATCCAGAAAATTTTAATTCTTTTTTTATTTGTTTTCTAGCAATCGATTCTATTTTTTTATTATTATTAATATTCCATAATTCGATTATTCAACACGTTTAAAATGAAATTTCTAAGCCTTTCATAGGGCAAAGGGGAGAGAATTCGTAATCAAGTCCATTTGAATGAGTGATCAAATTCCAAACCCTCGTTAGAACTTTAGAAGTCTTGATTGACCAATGCCATATTGTGAACAAAGACATTTCAGTTTAATTTCCTCGAATCCTCTTCGAAAGAAACACTTTGGATTGACTGACCTGAATGCTGATTTTTGGCCTATAAAATATGAGTTAATGGTAAACAATGGTCTTAAAATAAAGATCTATAAAGATGGTTGTTGAAGACTTGAGTCAACGATATGAACACAGAATTGAATAAAGACTTGCCTGTTAAAGAATACTGTCGTTGGAGAATCCAACAATTGACTGGTAATGCTGGTTCATATTAGAGACGAATTGAACATTTAGTGAGAACAAAATGAAAATGGTGGCAATGTCATTTTCTAACATATAATTCACTTGTACAAGCGTGAAACACTGCAGTTCAATAGGTGGTTGAAGCACAAAACCAATAGCAGACAAATGTATAACAATCAGATAAGATGTTCAACAAACAAGCTAAAAATCATGAAAAATAACAGTAATCAATAATATAGTTCATACAACAACCACACAGCATGTTAATTGCAAGGGAAGCAGTTTTGAATGATACAGTTAACGCTCAAACCTTTCTCAGAGGAGCAGCGAGTCGAGTCTAAATTCTTGCCATCGAACCAAAGCCCCTTCTACTACTGGATAGCAGGAAATTTCCTATACACAGAAAAAAATGATGCAATACAAGGATATGACAATTCTGTTCAACTTACATCAATATCTCAAAGAGATACTGAATATTGCGAAGAATGTGACCTTATGATGTCCAGAGAACAATGGGAGTAGTTTAACTTGTCATTTAAGTAAATCAACTAACCTGAATCATAATTGAGAGGGCTATCAGGCTATGGATGGGCCATTGTAGAGTCCATGCAACCTTGATGGGTGCATGGTCTCCAGTGTCCATTGGAAAAGAATTAGTTGGGCATGACCATCAGCTGATATTGTGGGTGCATGGTCTCTGGTGGCACCCCATCCTACTTCCATGTCATCTACACAATAAACTTCAAAATCGTTGCTTCATCATCTTCTGTGATCGACTATGCATGCATGGAGTACATCTAGTTATCTCACTAGTTTAGATTAACAAATCAAGTGGTATATGAGGCTGAGAACTAGAGACAACAAAACAACCTATTTTAGGAGCAGTAATCTCAAGAAAAGGGAGACTAGCACAGTCATATAATTATGTATTAGTGGACAAACTGCAGATACAAGCACCAGTCACGTCGGTATAATTCATCTGGCTTGTACACAATGACTTTCATTTGCCTACCACCACTTTAGTTATAGGCTGTGACATATACATAATTACATGGGCTATTAACCAATTTCTTTGAACATCCCTATCGAGTTACTACCATCGTTATCTTGATAGCATCGGTGGCACTACCTTCAAATTTTGTCTTTTGTTTTCCATAAAAGAAAGAACATCGTGCTCAGAAGTCCTAAACCAGATGCATAGTCTGTTAAGAATTCTTTTCAAGCTTCTGCTTCATTTGGAACAAAAACAGTGGCTGTTTATGCGTCCATCTAGCTAGTAGTGTTAAAGAGTTGTATCATATTCAAATTTCTTCTATGCTTTCCATTATTCACTACCTTCAGTTTTTGTCTTTTTTCCATAAAAGAAAGAACATCCTGCTCAGAAGTCCTAAACCAGATGCATAGTCTGTTAAGAATTCTTTTTAAGCTTCTGTTTCCTTTGGAACAAAAACGGTGGCTGTTTATGCGTCCATCTAGTGTTAAAGAGTTGTATCATATTTAAATTTCTTCTATGCTCTCCATTATTCACTTTATTTTTATTTTTTTTGCTCTTATGTCATGTGAATATTTTCTGGTGCTTAAAAAGTGAATTTAGTTGCATCTTCATCCATTTCCAACTCTATAAGACCCAAAATTTGTGATATTGACATCCGTACTTACAGGAATGACAGCAAGATAATAAAACAGCGGCATTTGGGTCACTGGACACTCAAAACGAACAGGAACAATAACAAGGTAATCGCCAGCATATAGCTGAAGTTATAAATCATTTTAAAGAAAGAAAAAGAAGTTCATGACAAAATCAAGTGACAAGTAATGTATCAAATACATGATTGAAATGCATGGAAAATTCATGATACCACCAATAACTCGCCCTTGGTTCTGTAGGGAATTGAGTGATTAAATTTCTTCTTCTGTAAATGTTAAATGGACACCAAGATTTTTACGTGGAAAACCTTCTCAACGTGAGCAAGGAAAAACCAACGGATCTAGTATAGAAATGATCTCCACTATAAAAGTAGGATTACAGTATGTCTCTCTTTTTCAAGAGGATCTCTCACAAATTCTCATCAGGTATGATGAAAGTACAACTCTTTATCTTTCAAAGAAGAAAACATTATATCTCTCACTCTATCTCTCACTTTTCCCATACAAAAACAGAAGAAAAAAAAGAGTCTATCTTATTTATAGAGGTTTAAGTATCTTCAAGAAGGATTGTATCTCTTCATGAGAAAGTGGAGAAATTAATATTCTCTAACTAATTTATTTTATTTCCCAATAGGGATATTTTTCTAATAGTGATTGCCTTTAAGTAGAGTGAATTTCCAAAGTTAGTATTGACTTAATTGAGGAAGAAATAATTCCAATAGATTCTTAGATGTCAATGTTGACCCCAAAGAACATAAGAATGCCATCCACAACAATATTTCCATGTATTTGGTCGCCTCTACACAGAAATGCAGCAACCATCTTTCACTATGCATGTTCCTACGATAAATCACTATCTCAACTTTGCAGAAAACATAAACCACTCGAACTTGCCACATGAGTTGATTTACCCTCCTCCTTAGTAGGAACAATCGAGGGGTGCTAATATAGCAGTTCTGTTTTTTTTTTTCAAGCCGTAATAGAATTTAAATTGCAGGTGACTTTTCCATTCTTCAAAAAGACAAAAAGGCAAAAAAATTTCCTTTAATGCAGCACATCAAACTTGATCACAATTTGCAGGCAGAAAATCGAAAAAAATTGAGAAAAAAAAATATATAGGATCCATTTATACTGCGTTGAAGAAGAAAGTAGGTGGAGACTCGAAGAATTCGAGTAATCGATCAATCATCCATCAGAATTATCAATATTGCTCGTAAATTAAAAAGGCTGAAGTGGTGGGGAAGGTCTAGCAGGAGTGAAGGGTGGAACGGGACGATGCGTCGCGTATCGTCCAATCCCCTAACATCTCGTCCGTCGATTACAGTCATCCGCACATCGAATCGACGGTCCTTATTGTATCTCACTCACAGGTAAACTACTTCGCGATTACCCTCTGTTCTCAACTCCGCAGCGGGTTGTCAAAATGGCGGCTTTGTCTTCCACGGTGCGTTCTAGGGTTTGGGCTTCAGCGATTTCTACAGTACTCAGGGCTAGGAAAAACGTGATCATTGAGTTTGAGGCATCTCCGTCCGTGACGCGACTCTCTTCATTAAGGAGGCGTGTTTCCTGCATTCCAAGGTACGTGTTTTTGCTCGTAATCCTGTCATTGTAGAGATTTCTCGTAGGTTTTCCAACAAATCGGGATTTTGATTCGATTTATTCCGGTTATGAAGATTACCAGTAGGTTCGAGTTGCTTGATGTCGATGCTTCCTCTCCACAGTGCGATTGCCACCGCTCGTCTGCAATCGGTTCTCGCTGCGGAGTCCCAACGATGGGGTTTGGTTCCACAAGGTACATTGTTTCTCAGTCATTTCTTCTTCATCTTGATAACTTAAACAGCTTATACATTAGTCTTCTGCTTTACAAACTGTGGTGAAAGCATTTATGTCTATGTTGGATAGTTTAGCAAATGTCATATAGAAAGCTTTGTCAAAGTTAACAATTTGTATCGATTTTTATATGCAATTAGAGAGCTAACAATCTCTTATGGTGTCGGACAAATGCATAACTGTGATAAATTGAAAATAATGGTTTGAGTTTATGGATTGTTTATTGTCAGAATGATTGCATATCGATTAGAATTCAATAGTATGTCCAGCAGCAATTCGTTTCTCTTACTGCATGTTAATTTAATCTTTTAATCTGCCAAGCAACTAGTTGAATTGATAATTGCAGTGAAACCTGTAGTTACTTAATATAAACATATAGAAAAATCTGCTAGTTTAAACAATTTTGGTATCAAAGCAAGTCTTTCTTATGGTTCTATGATTACTGTTATAGTAATGTCCTTGCATAGGATATGTTGCAAATTAATGTCTTTCCTACTTCTTGCTGCGTCTTTATAATGTTCACGCTGAAAAAAATTTCTTTGATATCTTGGAAGATTCCTTCAGTGGAGCAAGTTATGATCTATATGACAATTTGATTCAGTAAGCCTATAAAAGTATTAACAAATCTATTATCTTGCTTGCCTTGCAACACAACACAACCTGATCCTGAATACCATCTCCTTTACTACTTATGTTATAGATGATTGTCATTTTACTCTGATATAAGATCACACTGAAAATGCTATAGTGGCTTGTTTTATGTCATGAGATCACTTGAACAAGTCGAAGATATTCTAAACTAAAGTTTGTTGTATTCCACATGTTGACGTTGTCATTGCATTTCAATTTTGGCAGGTATCTCAATGCCTTTATGATAGCACCTGTCGACAATCAGCTTGGCATGCAAAGGCTTACACTATGCATGGACCTCATACATCAGACATGATTTTCTTGCCACTTGCACTTCAGGAAACATCCTTTCTTTCCTTCCAACACAACTTATTGGAAAAATGAATTCCAGCTGAAAGATCTGTCAGTGAAGATTTTGATAAACCATTTTCATATTTAGAAAGCCACTTTTGCAATTTAAAGTAATTGCTCTTCATCAGAGTTTGTCTTCAGTAGTTTGATTGCTTTTTAATTAGGATTAAGGTGAAAAAAAAAAAAGTCTTGCATTGCTTGTGACAAAAGTGATTCATTTTGTTTACCTGGTTTTCCACCTGATATCGATGGATCAGACTTTGTTTCATGGTGAATTTTCTGTAAATCTACTTGTGAAGCTCTTGAATAATGAAATGTGCTCTTACTGAACATCTTATGACTGTTTTCTGTTTTTTTTTTCTCTCCCTATTTTCTGCTTCTTTTTTATCAGACAGTATTGTGCTGAGGTGCTACATAAATTCTACGGTTTATGATGCTTTTCTAAATTTAAATTAGCACATACATTGTTAGAAAGTAGTGTCTGGTTAATCCACTGTTATGGATTAATGTGCATGTAGTTAGTCTGATTAATCCCTTCTGCTAAATGATGCCAATTGTCAAAATGACCTTATTATTTTGCGAAATAGTTCTAAAGTTTTCAGATCCGACTATGCAAGGCAATTGACAAAGTGTATCATTGTCGTCTAAGATTATGCCTTGCTCACTGCTAGAGAGGCGACCAGTCAAATGATCTTCTGGTGATACTCGTATTATCTTTGCTCACCAATCTCCAATAATAATAAAATTCAACCAAAGATTTGATTAGTAAATTAAAAAAAAATAAGGTAAAGTTAATTAATATTAATATCATTCTGCCGACACTGCATATGCCCAATTCCAACCACCGGGACTATTCTTAACTATAGCGCGTCGCCCTAAGTAGATCACCTATGCCACAGTGGCTCAGCATACATGACTTTTGATGACGTGTTATCTTCCAATTTGTGATAAGAATGCGGGTCCATATAGAATTCACACATATCTTCATCTTTGGAAGAACAGCAGATCCTGTGGAAAGTGACCTCTCACCTCCACTCGTCGGCTGAGCAGCTCTTTAGCAGTGGAGTGAATGCGCGCTCCATTTCCTTCCTTACCAGCTTTCCTTTCTCAGTTCCTGGCTTGGGCGGCCTCCGAAGCAAAGCTTGAATCTTGGGGCGGAACTTGCAGGTTCGCCAAAGATTGATTGCTGGAATGATGCCAGAAATCTACGTTTCCTTATCTTTTCCTGGCTTCTTGTTCGGAAATTTATGATTTTCTTTTAGTTTTTTCCGATCAGCTTGTCGATTCCTGCTAAAAGTTTGAATCATTGGTGTTTCCGATTTGCTTTGAAATTTGTCGGCGTAATTCTTTTCAATCGAGATGCTGCACGCCAAGTCGGAGTCCGATGTTACCAGCTTAGCCCCATCGTCGCCGCCTCGATCGCCGAAGAGGCAGGCCTACTACGTGCAGAGCCCGTCACGGGATTCCCACGATGGCGACAAGTCGTCGACGATGCAGGCGACCCCTGTCTTCAACAGCCCAATGGAGTCGCCCTCGCACCCTTCCTTCGGTCGCCACTCGCGGACCTCGTCTGCCAGCCGGTTCTCCGGACCGTTTCGTTCCTCCTCGGGCCGGAAGGGGTACAGGAAGAGAGTGAACGATAAAGATTGGCCTGAGTGCAATGTGATCCAGGAAGAAGCGTCCTATGATGATCTTGACGACGACAAGGGGTTGTCGCGCCGTTGTCAGATCATTCTGGGGCTTGTAAGCTTCGTCCTGCTGTTTACCCTCTTCTCTCTAATCATTTGGGGAGCAGCACGGCCGTATAAACCAGACGTCGTCGTCAAGGTATTTACTTGGTTGATAAAATATAGTTTATTGCCATTTCAATTTATCGCGCAGTGAGTTGAATTCCCTGTGTCGCAGAAAGATGTAGTCCACCTTTTTTTTCTCTAAAATTTGTCATTCACAATTCAATCCATCTTCTTTATTTGGGATTACATTGTCCATGTTTTACTCATGGTAAGTTACTGAGTAAAAAGCTTTCAGCTTCAGGTGATGAACTTTTCCCTCTACTTAAATTTAGGACATCATCGTATTCTCACCTAAAAAACTCAATATAAATGTAGTTCTAAGATCTGGTTGGAGATTCCACCATCAATGAAACCAACAGAACCTTGAGATGATTGTCCATTTGATTGATGATTTCAGTTACTAAAGCTTATTTCTCATGGATTTTTGTCTTTCTTACTGTGATGCAAAGCATTTAGTTGGTGTTGGCATGTATGAATTTAGTCGAAGACGCTTGGCTTTATATTAGCAAATGAATCTCTAACTTTTTATCTTTCTCTCCGACGAACTTACCTGTGTCGAGATATTTGATTGTCCTTTCATCTAAGTTTCAAAATGTTATGTGTGCTCGATCTCAAGTTGCAATTTTTTGAGCCTCCTGCATTATGTAACACCGACTCCCGTTTCTCAGAGCTTATCGATGGATGACTTTTATGCTGGGGAGGGTACTGATGCAACTGGTGTCCCGACTAAGATGGTCACACTCAACTGTTCAGTGAAGATGAGTGTGTACAACACTGCTGCTATGTTTGGCATTCATGTTACTTCAGGCCCAATCCGTTTAATGTTTTCTGAAATCACAGTTGCTACCGGAGAGGTGAGTTTGACCCCAGGTGGTATTCAATCATTTGTGACTTACTTTTTTAGATTCTTTGGACGATATTCAAAATATTGGACCATAAAGAGGAGGTTTTGTAACTGTCTTAGCTAGTTCGGTGATCAGAGGTTCATTTTATCTCATATAACTATTATGGAGATAAATCAAACTGATTCTTACTTGCTGAATTTGGTTACTCAAAGGCTATGCATTATGCATACTAAAAGGATATCCTAAAGAGGTTTCCAAGTTAAAATGGAACAACTATAGTTACTTGGATGAGCTAATTGCCATGTTTTCTTCCTCATTGCAGTTACAGAAGTATTACCAGCGTAGAAAGAGCCATAGGACTGTATCAGTTGTATTGCACGGTGAAAAGGTCCCCTTATATGGTGCAGGAGCAGGCATGTCTTTCTCCAACACTGGTGGAGCTGTGCCGTTAACACTCGACTTTGACTTCATATCACGTGGATATGTGATTGGAAAGTTGGTGAGGGTGAAACACCGAAAGCACATTTCTTGTCCTCTTGTTGTGGATTCAAGCAAAAACAAACCTATAAAGTTCTCCCAAAACGCTTGCACCTATTTATGAGCAATGTCGATGATATGGAAATGAGCAAAAATCGTGCAACTCATTGTCTTTAAAATGAGAAGATGAAGAAGAAGGCTAACCTTTAAATTTGGTAGGTTCTGGTGAATTGTATTTGTTTCTCACAGCAAATAATATCTGATTTCATAAGAGTTTGCTCGATGCTTTTGCTTGCAGCACTCTGTTTATTGTAATGTTTGTAATGCTGTTTAAAATGAAACTTCCATTATGATCTCTAAAACCGCCTTCTATCGTTATGGTTCGGGATTGTGTTGTTATTCTCTCCTTGTGTTCATTAACAAGAAGGTTCATCTCCTATCCAGAATTAGTTCATAAAGCAGAAGGCTTTTGTTTTCTCTCTTGATTATAAAGCACAGCCAGAACTGATTTGGTTCATTTACTTAAAAGTTAAGGTCCAGCATAATTGTTTTTTTCTCTCTTTTTTTTCTCTTTTTCTTTTTTGCAGTATCGAAGCTAAGCACAATAGCTGTCTCTCTACCCAAGCAAACGAAGAACAAAGTAAGTCTCTAGACGCCACAAATCTTTTGTCATACAAGAAAGTTCCTTAAAATACCTCAATCAATAATTATAAGGTAAAATTGATCCAGTCCAAGTTTTGGTGTTAATTATTATTCATTGCATCTTCTGTATGAATCTATAAATCGATTACAAGTATAAATTTTTTAAATGGGGTTGAATGAAATGGCACAGTGCTGTCTCTGTTTCATTCACGGTGATGATTAATTTAATTGGTTTGTTGAACATTACATTCATGAACTTTGTTAATTGATTTTGATGCTATGCGACGCCTCCTGTTGGTGTGTCTTTCTTTTTAAAAGTTTCTTGTCTTGACTCACTAAATGCTTCCATTTGGGTGAAATGAATCGAACTAGTTCTCCATTTGTAAATTTAGCTTCGCTTTCTGTGTTCCTCGTTTGAATAAGAATAATTTATACTGCACTGAGACAGCAGCTGCCTAGATCAACGTATTTAATTAAATTTCATTTTATTCCCAGAAAATGTCATTGTCTTGTATTGAGTTATTAAATTATAGCTAATTAAAATTGTTTATTTTACTCCTAAACTTGTAAAGTTTCTGTGATAAGTTTACATTTATTGCAAATGAGACAATATTTGTTGATGGCGATGAGAAAAAAGCATGGCAAGTTGTTGTGCTATCAATTTTCAAACCCTACAAAGATTGCATTGGATATTGATTGATTCAGTGTAAATGGACAGAGAAACAATTTATTCTTCTCGTTCCTTCAAATTTCATATAAATTTTTTTATCTAACTTATAGTTTGATTATTTTTTCAAAAAAGGAAATAGTGAAGTAGTGTTGTTTTTTAATCATTCTATGGCTCGAACTATGTGGCTTGGAGGAGATCAATTTGCCCCACTAATTGAGAAAAGAAATAAAGAAATAATCAAATATTATTCAGTGTGGGAATCATTATTTGGTCAAAAAGATGATAAGAATAGAAGGAAAAAAAAGGGCAAGAAGTCGAGGAAAACAAAATGCAATGATGAAGGGAATTCTTTGCTCATATCATGAGTTCCAATTCCCATTCCCAATAACAAAGATTTTAATATTGCAAAATTAATTTACAAATTAGCTCGCATTATTAAACACTATAAAAATCAGGTTTTTCGATGATCATTTAAAAGTTTTAATTTTTACCTTGCAAAATAATAGTTTATTTTTAAAATATTGGTTTGAAAATGATTTATGGAATCATGCCTTATTCATAACCCAATAAATCAATTGTCACAATCATAATCATTCCCAAGTATTGGAGATGTCCCCACATGGATTCAACGTTGGACTCATTATTAAAAATAAATACATAAATTAAATAAATATTGGATTCAATTCAATGCATTCACTGAGGCCTGAGGAAAAGACAGCATTAATCAACCCCCACTAAATCTCTGACCATTTCCTGACTCCATGTGGAATCCTTTTTTACAGCAATTTTATTTTATTCATAGTGATTTACTATTCAAGTGAAGACAATTAAGTTTTTTTACGAATAAAATTAATTAAGCTTAATCTGTAACTACATCTCATTTTACCTATATCCTGTTAAAATAATAATAATTTATTAGTTTGGATCCGTTCGGTTAGGGTTTTTGCGGATCGGGTATGTTGATTAATTTTGCCCGCCCGTTGCAAGCAAAACGGAGCATCGGATTCGCTCGCGTCCTCGACTGCGAGTCAGCACACAAAGCTGACATATCTCTGTTTCACCTTCCTCAGCGATCGTTCATGGCTACGTAAAAAACATTTGCAGTGGCCATGCCACACCGTACCGAACACGCGCCGGCAAGAGCACGAGCGAGAGAACTGGTAACCAGAAACAGCACCACCAACGTACGTCGAGAACGAGGCGTGCTGACCCTCTTGCTGCTATTCCCTCAAAACCTACCCTAAACTTGAAGCAGGAAAAGGCGACGGAGAATTGAAGGAAAGATGGCCTTTTTGCCATCCCTCTTGTGCCCGAACACGAAGAAGCACGGGATTTTGAGTTACCTCAAACCAGCCCACGCCGGGAAAGCACAGAGAGAGAGAGAGAGAGAGAGAAAGAGGAAAGGTAAAAGAGATGGCGGACAAGAAACAGGACATAGTACAGTAACAGTAGGGCTGGTGCAGTTGCACAGCAATGGAGATTGGGGAAAGATGACAGCAGCTTTCCCGATGCCATGGAGATCTTTCACATCTTCCTCGTCACTTATGTTATCCATCTCACGGAGAAAGTTCTTTCTTTGCCATCATTTCGGATCATAACACCAAATTGGCTAATTTGTATTAGGTGGAGAATTAACACATGAACGAGTAGAGTAACTAGTTAATAAATAACAGGGAGATGAAGACGGAGTCTTTCTCTTCTTCTACATGGAGACTAATAGCACACAGACATACAGATGAGCTAAAACAGGGTATTAAGAGCTCAGGAAGATGCTTCAGCTCTGCCATCGCCGGGATCGCTCATCGATCTCGCCAGCGGAGTCTCGGAACCTGAAAAAGAATGCCATCGATTTATATATAGATTAATTATATTTGGTGACGAAAAAGCAATCTTGAGAGTTGTTGCAGCACGGTACTTTGCTCCGCGACGGTGAACGAACGCTTACAGTGCGCGATGGCGCTCTGAATCCCGTCCTGCTGCTGGAGGAGAGAGTCGTCGCGACGGCTAGGCGTCGGCGAAGGAACGGCTGCCACAGCGGCCGACGCGGAGCGGCTTTTTCCAAGCCTTTTGCAGACTACTCTTAACCCTGCTGCCAGGATTTTGCCACCGCCTGCAACCGCGAATGATACAGGCTGCGGAGGCGGCGCCAACGTTTCTTCTGCTGGCACTGTGACTGGCGGGGCGGCTTCCTCAGCCTGCGGTGGCGGAGGTGGCGGTGCGACTTCGGACTCCGCGTCTGTCTCCAGCTCGGCGTCGGCAGCGACTGGCTCTGCCGCCACCGCATCGGCGGCCGGAGGTAGATGGCTGGTGAGCCGAAGTCTCTCTGCGTACTTCCTCGACACACGAACGTAGAGCGGCTTGATTTTGTGGAGGTATTTCTGTAGCATTTCTCGAACTATCTTCTTCTCTGCCTCCGTGGTCGGTGCGCCAGCGACGGTTGACTCCTCCGCCAGGGGCTTGGCTGCACGGCCTCCGCCGTTGCTGCGGGAACCGTCTTTCAAGAAGAAAGAGACTAAGGGGGCTTCCACCACCTTGAACTTTATTAAAAACTTATTTTGCAGGGATTGCTCTTTCTTAGGGGATGCAGACGCCGCTGCCTCCGTGGCTATGGAGGCAGAGACTTCGGCGGCGGGCTCTTCTTCCGCTGGCGATAGCTTCGGCTTTCGGAGCCCGAGCAAGAAGACGCGGAACTTGGTGGCGGTCCGGAGGAAGTACGCTGGCAACTGGAGCTTCGAATCAGCCTCGGAACCACTGCCGCCAGCAACGACGATGGAGGAAGGGTCGAAATGAACGAACTTTCCTTTTAACAACAGGTCATCGGAGGAGGACAAGGTATCAAAGCCCACCCCATCTCCGCTTCCATCGGAGTTCACAGCGAAGTTAAACACCCTCTCCACCTCCTCCCCCGCGCCAGCCATCTCCTCGACTCTTTTCTCCTCCGGCGCCTCCTCTTCCTCGCCTTCTGAAACGGCGGCGAACTCGAGGTCGAAGAAAGGCCCCTCGTCGTCCCCGCCATCGTCGTCCTCCTCTTCCTCGTTATCGCCCGAGGAGCAGAGGACGGAGGCTGCGAGGGTGGAGCCGGCGCCGGCGGGGTCAACGGCATGAGAGGAGACCTCGCCGCCGCCGCCGCCGCCGCTGCTGCTGCGTAAGTATTTGAGGAAGCTGAAGGAATCCATGGTCAGTAAATGCAAAGGAGAAGCCTCTTTCTTGCCTTTTTAACTCTCTTTGTCGACTTCTTCTTCGTCTTCGTCACGGTGTCTCTCTATTCCTTCAGCTACCACTGCAACTCCCACGGCCACGCTGTTTTAATGCCATTTTTTTCCACACTTATTTTAATTCGAATTTGGAAATATCTCACCGATTATTTTTGCTAATATTTTTATAACCTATAAATCTATTTACCAATCAATCCCATGATCCAACCATGCAACAGAGCCCCTGTAACTGCATCGGGTATCATTAAACGGTGTGGACCATGCGACTGCACCGTGACGCCCACCACCTGTTCGTCTCTTTGCCAGAGAGAGAGAGAGAGAGAGGAGGAGGAGGGGAAGAAGAAGGAACATGGCATGGTACGGCGCCAGGACGAGTGGGCAGGTGACAGCCGAATGGCTCGGCTCGGCTCGGCTCGGCTCGACTCGACTCGTCGATGGAGGTGGGGGTGGCGGCGTCGTCGGCGGCGGAGAACGAGCGAGCCCGTGCGGGCGCGGCGTCCGATAAGCGTCAGAGATTGCACGCGTGCGTGGAAGCGAGCGGAGAGCATAGGCAGGAGAAAGACGTGGTGGTTGCAGTGGCAGAGGCGCAGCATTCTAACCAGCAATGGGACGAGCAAGCGAATCCCTATGTGTTCGACGTATTGCTCACATGACTTTGTTTTTCCTACTACTCTGCCAGACGGGGCGTGGACGCATTTTTAATGGGCCATGATTATCAACTAGGCACAAGAGTCCATGGCCGCGATTGCTTGCACTTGCAGAAGGCCTTTTCAGCGTGCAGAGTAATCTTAAAGGGCAACGTTTGGTTGGTAGTTGGTACCGGAGTCACTGTGGTCATTTTTCTTCGTTGGAGTTGGAATTGATTGATATCGTTAAACTAAACTACCATCATTAAGAAGCAGAGAAGGCTTCCACTTTTAAGTTCAACTGCAGTTTAGACGATTCAACCGGAGTCTCTCTGTTGATTCAACTGGTTTCATTGGAATTTCCATCCATCCATCAATATCCAATGGCCCTTCTTACTATGAAGAGGATCTTCATCTCTTACATGAAGTTTTTGACAGCCCGTTATACAAAATCACTATAAGCAATTAAGCACCACAACAACAAATCAAGATTAGGATGAAACAACGAGTTTAAAATTTTAAGTATATTTTTAAAATTCTAAACCAGTGCAAATTATTTTTTTTAAAATGATAAAAATATTTTAGAGAAGATAACATTTCATAATTTCCTCGTATGCAATACTAAAATCTCCTGGCTCAACTGCATGAAGGCAACGCAATTACTCAACACGTGCTTCTTAATTTAGCTGTCCGGTCAATGCATAATGCCTTTATTTTAAAATTTGCCCTTCCCCTAACCTTTGAATTTTCAAAATTCTCCATTTAGTGTCGAACTCCAGATGTTTAAACAATTAATTATCGAATAAAACCGCAATTGCATCCTCATTAAATATTTTGGTCCGATTTGGAAAGTTCTGAGTGTCTTGTAAAAGCGCCGACCGCGTCTGTTAAACAAAATTGAATGAAATAAAAAACGAAAAAACACTCGGGGGGTGAATGGATGCTCTTTTTACCAACTTTGTTCCGATTTTGTTTTTAGAAGCATTTTCACTTTTGGCTCTATGGACCCATGAAATGGAGAGAATGAATCTGTTTTTTATTTTGTTCAGTTAACCTAATAATCTGAGGGTGCAGAAAATACATAATTGGAAAAACAGTAAGAACAAAATGGAAATTGTTAAGTCGCCAGATTTTTAGGTTTCTATTTTTGGCAGTGTGTCGATGCTTTAAAACTGCAAGTCTTGGTGCCATTTTCTTGAATTTCGTTCTTCTCTGTTCATCTCCTCTGGTCCAGTGTTCGATCGTCGTCCTCTTTGGATCTCTTCTGATTCTGCCGATCAGAACAGAGCAGAGCAGAGGTTTGAGGTGTAGAATGTTTAGATTTGTGTTGCTGAAAAAATTCCTGCTTTTAGAGTTTCTGTTGATCTACGGGTTCGATTCGAGGTTTCGAGATCGAAAAGATTGGATTTTGATGGTTGATGCAGGTGTTTGAGAATAGATGGTGGTCATGGCTGATGCGTCTTCGACGCCGGTGAAGCGGACGGAGCACGTCCTCGTGACGCCGAAGGTTGTGTGGATGATGCCCGAAAGCGGGTCCGGCGATGCGGCGATTCGGCAGCGCACCGTGCGCGTTTTCTACCACGACTACTGCGCTACTGACTCTTCCGGGGACGAAGCGGAGGATGGCGGCCATCGCGTCCGGCGGATCGTGCAGGAGATACGAATAGATGTCCGGCGAGGGAAGGCGCAGAGCGAGACTCGGAGATCCAAGACTGGGAAGAAAACCGCAGGAAACGCCGTCGCAGAGACGGGGAAGAAATGCGTCTTGATCAAGGTAGCTGAAGGTGAAGATGGGTTAGATGGCAGCGGGCCGCCGAGGTTCCGTGGAGTCCGGCGGCGGGCATGGGGGAAATTTGCTGCGGAGATACGTGATCCGTGGCGGCGGGTCCGTGTGTGGCTGGGGACGTACGACACCGCCGAAGAGGCGGCGAGGGCGTACGACTCGGCCGCCATCGACCTGCGCGGTGCCGACGCTATCACGAACTTCCCACGGCCTGGGGTAGCGGAAGCCATTGCCGCCGCGGATAATGGCGCCACGGAGGTCAGCGCCTCTCCGGCGCCGAAGAAGAACACCGTGGCCACCGGAACCGGCAACGCACACAACCACTGCTCCCCGACCTCCGTCCACGGCCTCTCCACTTCCCCCTCCCGGCATGTGCTCTTGATGGCTGTCGACGGCGAAGCGGAGACGACCCTGCCTCCGGTGGAATCGGGCGGGTTCCTACTGCCGGTCGAGGACGGAGTACTCTTCAATGATTTCGTCCGGCTGGAAAAGACTTCCCCATTCGACTTCTTTAACGACGGCGACTTGCCAACCGGCTTCCTAGTTGACGACTTGAAAGATGTCTTGGACCTCAGCTCCGGACTCGACCTCGACTTCAAGCGAGGAGGCGACAGTTTCTTCTCGGACATCGGCGACTTCTTCCAGATGTAGCCGTTCGCTGCCATGTCGATGTTCATTTCGAAGTCATCGCCGGTGATTTCGTCGCCGGACGGCGACGTGTCTACCATTTCGCAAAAGAAATACATTTTTTTGTTTGTTTTTTCCTTGTAATAGAACGATATTTTGGCCGGTGATGAACTGATAGTTTATCTTGCTGCTGAAAACTGACAGTCAGTGTTCACTACAACTAGCTGCAGAAAAAAAAAAAAAAGTTTTCCGGCAACGACCACGAACACGTGGATTGCGTCCGTAGTTAGATTCGATAGAATTTTAGCATCTCCATGTCGAACACGTGGCCTTACGAGTAGATCTATGACTGGATTCTGTCGGCTTACGGCACGAATTGATAGGTCTACGAATGCATTTATTGTGGAAAATCGTCTATAATTCATTTTACAAAAATGTATAGTTGGCCTTGGGCCTTGGCAGAGAAAACACACAGAGAGTGAATCTAGCAAAGCGGAAAAACACATATAGGAAGTTTGACTTCTCTTATTAAATTAAAATATATAGTTGATCGTATACTGTTTTTTAATTATTTTATTTATAAAATTTATAAACTCGGCCTTGGTGCTATAATTCCAACCCCTTTTGTCGCCGTGAATATTACAAAGTCCATATGAACCCTAATTAAAAAGTTTGTTTGCGAATAATTTAATTGATGTTATAGCCAAATGATCTTAATTATTTATCATTAAAAATCTAATTTACTGTTCACTAAATTATTAACAATTAGCATACAAGTCTAAATAATTGGATTTATGTTTGTAATTAATGAATTATTATTAATCAACTAAAAGATTTGTTTTTCTCTGCGAGAAGCCTTCAATGTATACGACCCACTTCTTCTCCTCCGCCACGTTTGCCCAGCCTGACCGGAGCTCCGTCGTCCGGCGCACACCCCTCCTCCTCGTTCTGTTCCGCATCTTCGAGGATGCAGCACAAGCACGCCACCAGGAAAAGCAACGACGAGGTCCACGCGATCGCACAAACCCGACCGCAGAGCACTACAACTGACAAGCTCACGACGAGCAGAAGGATCCCAATGGGATCGGCCCAAGAACCTGGAGGAGTAATCCTCAATTCCACCTCCGCCACTTTCTTAGGCGTAGACCGCTTAGGCCGGTGGTTCTTCGGCTCCTGGAGCGCCGCCACGAAAGCCGGAGGAAAGCACGAGGGCGAGACGGTGGAGGAGGAGGAGGAAGAAGAAGAAGAGGAGGTCGAGGAAGAGAAGATAGAAGCCGCCTTCCGGTGATGTTTTTCTCCCTCCAAATCCGGCCCCTTCGGCGGCGCCACCGTTGGCCTAGATTCCTTGCCCTCGCATCGATTCTGAAATCAATTCGGTGAGCACACCGATCAAAATCCAATTTTTAGTTGAAATTCGAACCGAAACACTCAAGAAAAGCTCAAAATCCAATTTTTAGTTGAAATTCGAACCGAAACACTCAAGAAAAGCTGGATACCGGAACCGGAGTCAGGCAAGGGGAGATCGCTGGCCACCTAAAGAACTTTGCTAGCAAGCGACGCCGCAAGTGGCGGCCGGGCGCAGCCGCAGTGATAGCACCGCCCCTGCGCGCCTTCTCTTCTCCCTCGGAACCCTCGGAACTAAAGCAGAAGCTAGCGCCGCTTCGCTTCCTCTGCCATTCTCCCATGGCGATCGGGACGCGACGTTCGTGATCGGGATTGGTAGCTATTATATAAGATGTGCACGGTATCAGTGGCAGTGGACGCAAACAAGGTCAGGTCGATGAAGTCGATGCCGCGCATAATAAATTGCCCCTGTAAATGTTATATGCGGGTAAATCGGAGGATTAAGCGGCAAGCTCCCGTATAGAGATGGCCATTCGGAGAAAAAAAAAAAAACCGCTATATTAGTAGTCTTGACCGCTATCCCTATATGTATAAGGGAATAAATTAGGTACCAGATGACCATCGTAGAAATGTTAAATCATCGATAGTCTAACGGTAAATTCTAGAAATCAATTCCTTTTCTTTTCAAATTTTAATATGATTATGTTAACCATCTGAATTAGTCTGAGGACTGTAGAGATGGTCATTCGGAAACCCTGTGACCTTGTTAAGATGGGCATAAGAGATTTTAGATTTCTAACAAACAATAATATGGATTATCACTAATCCTCCATCCGGTAAATCAAAGAAAACGTTTCTATTCTCATGCAATTCGCTCCTTTAACCGTTGACCCGTTGTTAGGAGAATGTCACGATCAAAAATAAATAAATAAAATAGATTGATGGAACCTAAATTAACTTAATGATTCGGCAAATTTTAAGCAAACTTTGTGTTCAATTACAAGAGCCAGCTAGCTTGAAATTGAATGAACAAATAGAAAAAGACAGAGCTAGAGATATTTTTGCCTTAATGATTCGGCAAACTTCCAGGGAGCTAACTTTATAGTCTCTAGCATCATCTGTTAGCGCCTGCAACGAGCCCGCCCAACAACAGAGCCGTGGACCGGAGCCACAGATGTTTGCGATTCCCTTTGTTAAGCCGAGATATGCAAGGCAAAAACGGATCCGATCAGACGGCTGTTAAAGCCGAGATGCAGAAAAGCTAGATGGCAGGGGCTTTCATTAGGGATGACATTGCAAATTCAATGTGGGAAGACAGCCGATTCCATGCAGTAAGTAGTTGCAGATATGAAAGTTTTTGAAGTGGAGAGAGAGCTCGATCAATAAGTAATTGGCAATCGAATCCATGGTGCTTTCACGTCCATTTGCAATGAAAAGCTGAGACTCCAATTGACAAAATATGCAACTTCTATATTTATTCACTTTA
>JBAMHZ010000103.1:6100571-6120448 GCA_037177395.1 Alpinia galanga | reverse complement strand
TTTAAAACAATATTAAACTTGTAAAACTAAATATGTATATTATTAAATTATTCATATTACATGTAAAGCAACAAAAAAATAAAAATAAAAAATTCTAAAAGCACATACTATCTTTGCACATCGCTGCTCAGGTGCTGCCTGGCCCCTACCCAGCGAGTTTGCGGTCAACCCTGCTTGGTTGCAGCCGAGGCTATGCTAGGCTGATGCCTGCCTGGCCCCTGGTTGGCTGCAGCTGAAGTCGCACCATGTTGATGCTTGGCCGACCATTGTCTGGCCTCGCTCGAAGCTCGGTCGTCGTTACCTGGCCGCAGCCAAGGCCGAGGGCATGCGAGGCCGAGGTCGCGCTCGACCATTGCTTGGCCACGGTCGAGGCCGAGATTGCAATTGGCCTCGCGAACATTGCTGCCTTGTCACGAAAGAAAGGGAAATCTTACTGAGGAGAGGAGCTTGCTGGAGGACGGACGCAGAAAGTCGTGAGGTAGAAGAGGAAATTGTGGTTGGAGAGAGGGAGAAATTGATGCTGAAGAGGGAATCACTACCGGGAAAAATTGCAACGGGAGGGAAAAAATTACAAAGAAGAAGAAATATTTGTGGGGGGATAGGACTTTAGCGATGGGAGAGAGGAAAAAATTAGTAATAAAAATTTATTCCGTAGCTATTTTAGTGATTAAATTTAAATTTAATCACTAAATTAGTAATGAAAGATCCAACCATCAGTGCACAATTGAGAGAAAAGAGAAAAGTGGCAGCGAAAGAGGAAAGCTAGGGGACGGGAGAGAATACGGGAGGCGACGGTAACGGAGAGGAAGAATATATATATGGTGTGTGTGTGTGTGTTTTAAACCTAAGTAAATTGATTTTATTTGTTTGTAAACATAAATTAGTGACTGATTCTATTTGTTTGTAAACATAATAACGTCTTAAGAGAGTTGAAAGCCTTCGATTCTGTTTGTAAACATAAATAACACACGGTCAAATGATGCAACTGCTACAAATGTGAGAGGAAAGAAAGAGATGAGTTAATTGTTAAACCTAACGTAACTATGCTACTATAAATACTAAAAACTTTTTCATAAAACCACACAGCTGTGTGGCCTTAAAAAAAAAAAAAAAAAAAAAAACTATGAATTTTGGGCCCGCTTCGTTTCGTTATATGGGCTCAGGCTCGCCTGAGCCCAAATACAAACAAATGATTAAGTTCTTAGAATTAGTGGAATAATAAAAAGCCGAGAGAAATTGTACAATAGAAATTTCGATCGGTGGCCATGAGTATGAAAATAAGAATCTAACTTCAACTTTGCATGAAAGCGAGGAATAAAAGGAATTCAAACATGGAAAAAAATTGTTTTTTTTACCATTAATTAATTATATTAAAGATAAATGTCAACTAGATGTTGGTATATGGTTCAGTGTGGTGTCGTCCTCGACGATATCACAAACCACAATAAAAATAAAGAATAAATAAAAAATAATGCATCGATTCAACAGATCCCATCGCTTTGACTTTAGAGACAGACCCTCCACCAAATCGAAGAAAAAGTTGAATATTATTAGAAAAAAGGGGATAATTTAATTGACATGAAGTGATGATCACATATATATATATATATATATCATCAAATGTATACACCCTCTACTTTGGGGCGTGACGCGGTGATAAAGTCTTCATTTTTGTGATTAGTATGGTAATAAATTTATATAAGAGAGTAAAGATTAATCTTTCGAAATAATAAATCTTTTTAGAGTACTTATGCTCGCCATGTTAATCTTTAGTTCAATACAAAATATTTTTCATAATTTATTTTTTTATATTGACTATGAAATTGATTGATGGAGATATCAAGGATGAACAAATTGTCTTTACTCACAAAAGTGATAGGATGATAAAAGTAATAGTGGATTTTTTAAGAGAATCATATATAACGGGTGCTTTTTTTAATTTATTTGATGTGTATTTATGAGATCAAATATTTACCTACAAACTAGTTAAAATTATCGTTAAAGTCGATATATATATATATATATAGAAAATATAACGGTGCGATTGTGTATCATAAATAGTACTTTATATTCAATTAATTAAGAACTAATGTGATAAAAGAATAGGCACTCTATTAAAATTTATAATCTTAAAAAATTGATCCTTATTTCATTCCGTGCTAATTAAGAAACCCTCTCGTGGGAACACGGGGACAAGACAGTTGCTGCTCCGATATATACATATACAACGTTAATTTCATTGTCAAATTATTTATTCTACCGACTGCCGAATAATTTAATTACGACTATTTTATTAATTTGTCAAACAGCTGTATTGTCCACAATTGTTTATTCATATTACTGAAAAGCCCTTCATAATTTAAAAAAAAAAACAAACAAATCGATCTCTATAATGTAATGATCGCATGTTTTAAGGTTTAAAACAATGTGAAATATATAAATTTTTCAGTGGAAACTAATTTATAAACTGATTAAAACTCTCGAACGAATTCAGAGTATTATTTTTTAATCATTTTATTTATTTATTGCAATCAAGCAAACCGCTGCCTTAATTGTGCGGCTTCCTCGTCTACATATAGTCGCCGCCCCCCTTCCCCCCATCCCACCGGCCCCCGCGCTGAGATAGTTATCAGATCATCATCATGGCCTCCCTCAATCTCGCCCTCATCCTCTTCGTCACATCCCTCCTCCTTCTCTCCGATGCCGCCAGCCTCCCCAGCTCCTCCGACGAGAGCACAGCAGCTGTCTCCACCCTCGACGCCCCGGCGGATGCCAAGCGGACAGAAATCCTCGACCCCCGGGTGGAGAATACGGTGACTTCCACGGAGGAAAACCTGCCCGTCCAGGTCGATGGTTTCGATCATGTCGGCCTCTCCCTCCGCCGCCCGTTCCACCACCGCCGTTCTCACTGCCACCACGGCCACCGATTACGCGGCAGGGAGGTCGTTCCCTACGGACAACACGGCGAAGGGAACTTGGTCTCCACCGCAGCGGAGGAGGTCGAGAATTGGGGAATAGTGACGAAGAGGAATAAGGATGACGAGAAGGACGGCCAGTGGCATATCCAGAATATGGAGCATAAGAAGAAGAAGAATAATAAGAGGGCAGAGGAAGAGGGTTCGGATTCTGATTCCGATTCCGATGACGAGGGCATGGATTTGCGGAAGAAGAAGAAGAAGAAGGGGAAGAAGGAAAGGGGTGGGTGGATGAAGTGGTTCTGGGCCTTGTGGGACTAAATTTCCATCCAATGAAGGATACATGTTTTGCTATATTGTGCGTATCAGCTAGCTCTGCTATCTTTATGGTTTATGAGCCTTGTATCTGTTTGTATCATTTGTATCTTCAATAGTGTTGTATACTACTCGTAATAAATAATTTATACTATATATGATTGATATATACATGCTGAATCCTGAGCTTTTAAAAAGCTTTATGACCTTAAATGAATTTAAGACTAATATTTCTGATGTTTATTATATATGTTATAACTTCAAGTCTTGAATTGAATGTACGATGATATTTAAATTTCTTCTTTACCTTGAGGTAATTTTATTTCTTGTATATATATAGATTAGGATAGTAAATGTTCTAGCTGTTGTTGGTATCTTACACCTATGAAATATTACAATTAGTTGTCTATCATTTATTGTCTTATGTGGTTGTGGTTGTAGTTGTAGAAATTCTATACTTTTGTGTTATTAACTGTTTTGTTTTGACCTTACGTGTCAGACATCTTATGATACAAGAAGGTTTTGGATTATATATATTGTTCTTAGCTTTTCTTTTCAGAGCTTTGGCAGATTACATAGTTCATGTGTGAGATTGATCTTATATATATAGATGTTTATGCATCTGACTTTCTTAATTAGTGAATTCTTGTGATAAGAGGGATATTTATTATTCCCAGAATACATACACCTTATCCGAGCTTTTAGTGATTTTGTATTACAGTAAATAGGACAAACAAAAGCATAAGTAAATACTCAGTGACAAGTTAACAGAGATAGAAGACGTGCATGGTTTGACGATTGGATCTCCCTGATATTATTCTATATAGCTTGATAATTAAATGTTATAAGGATCTGCGGCCAAAAATGTTAGCAAATGAGCAATTCATAAACATCTAAATATATCTGACTATTGACAAAGCTGGATCTTGTATTTTGCATATGAATTATCGATATGAGGAGTAAGTATCACCTCCAAGAAGAATATGAGGAGCATTAATTTCTTTAAACCTGCAGAAAAAACTGAACTGCATCTTCTACAAGCCAAATGATAACATAAACAAAAAAGTAGGCCAACATTAAAAAAAAACACAACAACAATGGAGAATCAAACTCAATGATGCATCAAATATCAGTCAAGTGGGTCACTGTTATCTGCTTAACATCACTGACTCGTCCTGCCAAACTCATATGAAACCAAAAAAAAAAAAAAAAAAAAAATGGCACACAAGCACAAGAAAAGAATCAGCATTCAAAAAGCGCTTGAGCAAAACCCTGCACTAACTGTGTTGGTGAGCTCCGAGCACGGCCATGGCTGAACGCCAAGTGCAGCGCCAGTAACATCCATGCACCTCCATGACTCGTAGCGTGCGCCTGCTGCCCAAAGCTTGACATTGGAGAGGCATATCCGAGTGAAGGGTGAACCCTTAATGCCTTGTATCGATCCGGCCTGCTGGATATCCAGTCCCCAAACATTCTTGATGGTCACTGCATCGACCGTCGGGACCGCATACCGGTTGAAGTGCTCATCGGGGTGGTCACCGACATCCCCGGCAATTCTGATCCCCTGGCGAACCTTGTTCATGCTTACATTCATCACAGTCACATTCCTTATGTACCCTCCTCTTCCAACATTAGTCTTTATATGGATACCAAATCCAGTGTTACAGAGGTTTATGTTCTCCGCCAAAATGTTATTCACTCCGCCTGAGGTCTCACTTCCTATCGCAATCCCAGAGAAGGGAGAAAATCCTGTCAGCCTTCGGATTGTGATGCCTGAGCTTGGACGACCATAAGCAATTCCATATTCATCCCAGCCACTCTTTATGGCCACCAAATCATCTCCTGTTGTGATGTGGGCATCCTCAATGCAGACATTCGAACTGGAATCTATGATTGTTAAAATTTCAAGTCTAATTATAAATCAGGAAAAAGTTGAACTATCATGCATCTGCTAAGAAACTAAAGGGAATTTCTAAAGATGTAGAAATCTTAATAGAACGATCGAGAGGTAAAACGGCAAAAAGAAATATGATGAAGTAACAAGAAGAAGAAAACTACCTGGATCTATCCCATCAGTGTTAGGAGAGTCATATGGAGCCAACACAGTCACGTATTTTATCACCACATTGCTGCAAGAAAGATATATAATTAGATACTTATTCTAAGAAACATTGAGAAAAAGGGAATGCATTAATTTGTGGAGAAACTTTTGGAGTTACCTGCAATAAATAGGATGGATATTCCAAAATGGAGAGTTCTGAAAGACTATGTTAGAAATTAGAATATCTCTACAGTTATTGAACTCTAGGAGGTTTGGTCTCGTGTGATATAGAGATTTCTTTCTCCACATATTCCACCACACTTCACCTTGACCATCAATTGTGCCATTCTCACCTGTTTTGTGCAGAGCAAATATGAGAAACAATGAAAAATATAATATAAATAATAGCAGACTCTGTAAATTAAACAACAAATCAAATAACACAATTAGAGGAATTTGATTGCACTTCACCTGTGATGATCACATCAGTAATGCCATCTCCTTGTATAAAGCTCATGTATCTCTTGCCAGGGAGCTCCCTCCCTCTTCCATATGATGGCAGAGGATCTACCAAAGGCCAATTTGTTGTATCCTGTAGAAGTCAAGAATCCTTTAAATTTTTCTCTCTGTTAGACTAATTAAGATTGATTGACAGAAGCTTCAAAAAATTCTGTTGCAAAAGAATCGATTCTTTGCTGAGGTAGTTTATTTTAAGGTGTAATACTCTCTACCACTAGGTCACCCTTATTTTTTTCGACATGCATGTAAGTTTTTCAACTTGCATGTAAGCAGTTGACGTATTTCCTGAAGATTTGGATTGAATTGCTCAATTGGGAAGTTAGACTAAAATGTTAAGAGGAGCATCACCTGTGTGGCCTTGATGACAGCACCTCTGCCTAAAAAAAGAGTCATGTGACTGGTTAAGCTGAAGCTCCCTGTGAGCCAAACACCAGGGGGGATGTAGAGCACCGTCCCACCCCTCTTCCTCATGTGCTGAATCCTGTAAATGGCCTTCTTGAAGGGCCAAGTGTTAAGCGTCTTCCCATCCCCCACCGCCCCGAAGTCGGCAATCGATATCACCTCCCGCCTCCACTTCATCGGCACCACATCAGCGCACGACACCTCAGTCACCGCTAAGCTGCATTGAAACAGGAGAGGGAGCAGTGCCGCTGCTCCTATCAAAACTTGAAAAAGAACCATCTTTATGTTTAGTGCTACAAGAATAGGTGTCTGGATCCAAGGATGGAGACACAAGACCTAAACTTTTAGAGGTTGATGAATAAATTTTTGACTGGAAGATTAGCAGGAAGCTAAATCAAGAGCTTTAAGGCCAAAAAACTACAAGGCAATGATGGCTGGAAATGGAGGCGGACAAGAGGAGAGCTCCAAGATGAGCTTTTTGCATGTCAATATTCAAATTTGGATCCCCAGGGGCATCAATCTGCCATTGAGGAGGCTCAAGGAGAATGGATCCAGAAAAAGGAAATCTAAAGAGGTGTTGGGGGGAGAAGAGATAGGTTATTGATTCCAAACAGAAAGCTCCGAATCAAGCAATGCAGTGTCTCTGGGGCGGTGCTACTGTCTTTGGCTTCTAACAGCCGCAGAAAAGGTATTATTTGATCACCATTTTAGAGAATGATTTAGATATTAGCCTATTGTTCCTCCGGCTTCGTGGGAATCTCTTTTTCCTTTCCCACTCTTTACTTTATTCGTCTTTTGAATCTACGGGAACGGTGCCCTTGTACCAAGTTTAGTACATACGATGGCCATGCAGCTACACTTTCTCGACCATTTAACATTTGAACAATGATGAAACCTTTTAACACCATTTTTCCATGATGAATCCCTCTACGTGGGTAAGATGAATTCATATAGGATGAACAGGCATCTACATATTCTGATCTCTGGTTTTCTCAAGTGGATTGGAGATGAGCTGTGTTAATTGTGCTGGCAATTATTTGCTATCCTGGCACCCTTAAATACTGAAACATGCAGCCAAGGTTGGGGGTTTCAGTTTCATGCGCTATGCTGAAGACTTTAGCATGGTCATCGAGAAACATTTCAGAATTATCACTTATAAGTTATCTGAAATAATTAGAATAGAGTTTATGGTCAATATGTTTAATTACACCTTTTGAGGGTGGCCTAAGAAACCACTCTTCTGCTCCTGCATGCTATGACAAGAGCTCGTGAACCCAAATGTCAGTGCGCCACGCAGAAACTAACATATCACGTGCTCAAGGGAGAAACCAGCGCTGCTAAATAATGGCTCCATCTAAAAGCAACTTCAATTCTTGTTGAGATTTTGAGTGGGTCATTGAATGCCTACTCGAACTGGAACTTGAAGCTTGCACACAAAGTTGAACTCGGATCTCCAGTTTATGCTTACTCAGACCTATCAAGTGAAAAGAGATGAGTTCGACAGGAACTGGATGAATAAGAGGTAAGGTAGCTTTTGCTAGCTAGTGTGCATTAAGTTGTGGGTAACACTGGATCAACTCGGACTCGATCGATGGTTGTGTGAGAATTTGTTTATGCACCATAAAACCAAGAAGGAACGCAATGACAATGTTGGCTAGCTCCATTGGATGCTGAAGTTCTTACTTCTGGCATATTTTACTGAGTGCATCTCCAATCATGTAGATCTTGGATTCTTGTCCTATAGCTTTTGATTTCCCTTTTCTCCCCACATCTTTGAACTCGGTCCTTAATTCATGATAAGGACAAGTAACATGGATACTACTTGCCCGTTCTAAACGACTTCATCCTCATTGCCTGGTTTGCTGGATAAAGATGATTAAATGATTTTTAATCCTTTAAAAATTGGGAGTCTGTGTGGGAATTAATAACTGTGGCTTTATCTGGTTTCATAGATTTACGTACAGGCATCAGAATTGCCACTGAACAAGGTAGATGAATATTCTTCGAATCAAGTTTTCAGTATAATCATTCTGTCACCGAGATGAACACCAGAAGTCGACTGTGAGAAACTTGGAGTATCTCTTCTTGAAGCATGACCTGCAAACGTGGTGTGATGATGGAAACTAGGGTTTCACCAAAAAAGATGGAGGCATATATGAACGTCCAAGGACTACTAAAATCTCATCAATTTTCACTGAAATAGTTCTTTGGTTCCAAAAAAAATTCTTCATCACTATATTTTTTCACTTCTTCAAAAATAAATTTTAACGATGAGAAGAATATGATTCACAAAAATCTATTTTATTTTATGTTGATAAAATAACCGGATTAAGGGAACGCGAGGGAAATAATATGATCTTGCATTTATTTGTTATTTTCAGGAAGTTGATCCGATCAATCTTGAATGCGATAGCGGCCAATGGCGGAGCCTCTGCACTTAATTTCGCGATTACTAGCGGCCAACCGGTGGACCAAACACGATGCAACAGTGTGGACACTGACGGGCCTCCTGCCGGAGACCACCTCCGCCACCGCAGCTTCTCTCTCCCACGTCCCACGTCACGTCACGTCACCGGTTTGTCCCGACCGAAACTTGTTCTCGTTTCCCAAATGAAGTTTCGGCCCCTGGATTCTCCTTCGCCCATCTCCGATCTCTCCGGTCGACCATTGGAGGAGGTCATACTGTAGATGAAGTACCGTATAACAGTGCATAAAACTCAGATCTTTGTTTGTTTTCTTGATGTTTGCAGATTTCGCAGACTAAGGGACGCTTTGCACTTGGAACTATTGCTCGCCCAACCCTGAAACGTCACCTCCGTGCTGGTCCAGGTTCCGTTTTTCGTCATCATTTTTATTTATTATTATCTCTTTATCGATTTGTTTCAATCCGGCCTAAGATATAGCGTGAATATGAGGGTCGATTTCACAAGTGCCCGTGTCTTAGCATTCAGTAGGGTCATCCATCAGAGAGTTGTCGGTCACAAGAAATTCAATACTTCATTCGTGTTCCTTTGAGCTTCGGCTTGGGCAACCCACAAGTTGACCACCAAAAAATCATCCCATCATTCTAAAAGAGAAATAGATTAAGAATGATTTCTACTTCTGCAACGATGGTGATGTTCCGAGTCCCAATATATACCTTTTTTAACCAGTGGTAATTTAGGACTTAGGAAGAACAATGGGGTTGCAATCGTTAGTTTGGTCCCAGTTGTTTAGATATCACATAATGTTGGGGCTTATGTTACAAATTTTCCTTTTTTTTTTCTCTTGTACAAACTGATATTGCAGTAGAAGGCAGCGCCCATCTACCTGCACGCCCATGAAATAATCTGTATCGCCAATTTACATGCTGAGAAAGACATGTTTAATCTAGTTTTTCTAGAACAAACTGTTCCAAAACACATGGAACAGAATTTAAATTTTTCATGATATATAGATCGAAGTATCTTGCACAGTTTAACGAAAGGACGTCAACATACCTTTTAGCTCATGGAGGAGATACAATTACAGCCAGTCCTTTTTTTAGCTATTGCTGTAGTCAACGCATTTCTGAGATGCCACCATACTGTATGACAACAGCTTTCACTTGCCTCAACGTGATATCATGTCCATTACAATTGCCAAAGGGTGGACTGCTACATTGAGTTGAACCGGAAGAAGAAAAAAACATCATATTCCGAAAGCTAAGTGCTTGTCAGCCTCGTATAATTGTCTAAAGAAGCCTACATCTTTGTGTTGACCCCAGCACAAAGATCCTATAGTCCATATCATTGAGCATTCCACTTCTTTAACTTGGGTCTACAAGGATATCCACTCAGTTTCGCTTCTTCGTTCTTCAATTATATATAGGCGAGAGTGTGGGGATCACTGTAAATATTGCTCTACTTTTTCAAATGCAATATTTCTTTCAGGAAAAAACAGACTATTAAGACTACAACATGTGTGAAGCGTAGAGAGTTTGGCATCGCCATCTGATGGAGCTGTTCAATGGTCTTCCATTATTGCCACCAACTATCAATATATCTTTTTCAGTGCCCTTGTGAGTGGAAACGGATGAAATACGAGTGGAGCATCCCTGCTGCTTCCTTGCATCGTTTTCCTAGGACAAGGATCCAAATTGGCAAAGACTGGTTATGTGGTGTACTCTTTGATGATTTTCATGGTTCAGGTGAAGAATTTGGGAATGAATCTATAAAAATCCTCACTTTAAGACTTACTTCTCTGAAAAAATATGGGGAAAATTTCGTTTCACTTTCCAAAAACTTATTTATTTCCTCAAAACCAGGAAACAGGTTGCTCAACTGATCATCATATCCGAGAAGGTTTACTCGACCTTCCCCGTGACCGTGTCCCCACGAGAGCGTCTCATGGTGGCCCATGAAAAAGCTGCCTTCGTAAATAAATCTATGTGTTTTGTTCAAGTAGTATAACTGGGAACTATTGTTCCCCGCTTTTCCCTCTCTTACCTTTGCGTCTCTTTCCCACTCAACGCTAAAAATTTCACCTTTTTCATCTTCTTTTCTCAAGCGTTTTTTGTTTCTAGGTGAGCTTCCATCTGTTGCGGCGTTCCCGGTCGGCGTTCTTGGGCTGCAAATCGACTGGTGTTGTCTGTTTGGATCCTTTTCTTTTCCTTCCTTCTTGCCGTTAACTTTATTGCCTAGTTTTAGCTGTATTTGACGCTCATGGTGCTCTTCTGAAATTATTTTCGAAACATTAGAGATTGAGTAGAAGCCAACGAAAAATATCTTCTATGTCGTCGAAGATTCATCTGTTTGTTGGATGTATACGTAAGCTTTTAATTGCCGCTTAACAGTTTGTATTATGGTGCTCTCCAACCTACTGCTTTTAACAAACAAATTGTTTGTTAGGACTTAGGAATGACTTTATGGTTGTATATTACTTTCATGTTTCTTCTCGGGGAGGGGAGTATTAGGAGACGTCAAGATATTCTTAGCCAAACGCTTGTAAACCACATGTTACCCAGTGATAAAAACACCTAATGGAATGGTTGATTCAAAGGTCGTGTCTGTCTAACTGAGTGTCTGCATCATCGTGTTTCTGGATTTGCAATTTCCTACAGTATTCTCTCTACAAAATTTAGTCTGTCTCCATGTCATAATTCATATAATTATTAAGACTGTTCACTTGTAGAGATTATTTGAGTTAGGCTGGCTTTCTGGACTTCTTTTTGGAGTTCATTATGACTATGAGCCTATGACAATTGGTTGAGGATGTGAAAGGTATGGAATTTGCGCTTAACTTTTGTAATTATTTTATATTTTATTTTTTTATTTCGGCAGCAAGTAGGAACAATATTTTTTTACCATCTCGTCTATAATTTTGCAGCTGGTTTAGTGAGACCTTATTCATATTGCTTTGCAAGTGTCATCCACAATAGCCACGGACCATCATAAATCCTGAATCTCCAGGGCAGTAACAATTTCACACTCTGCCTTACAAGTCATATGAGTTTAACTTCATTGGCATGCTCAGGCTGAGCTGAAATGCAGGCTTCGCAGGTGAAAACTTTGCCACTTCTTATCTTGTCAAAATCTCACAGTTACACGATTAAATTGTCCCACTTTCCATTTTTATTCGTCTTCATATGGATGGATGACTTCAATCGCGATACCCAACAAAACAACAATTAATCATTGTTCTACAAGTAAATTAAGTATTATACATGAACTTGCTGAAACTGTAATGCTCCGGATTATAATACAGCTGAAGGAGAACTGGACCACAGTGATACCCAGGGCCATAATTTGTATGCATCAAGGAATGGTCTTGAGACTCAACTATATTGCTAACGCTGGAAAAACATCTGACTCATCTTTGTTCTTTTGTTCCAGACAGTTGTTTGAGACTCGTGTTACAATATAGAACAAGATTGGTTATATATGATTCATATCTCTTTCAGATTGTCATTGAGGGCGCCTTGTCCTTTTAGCTTACTTTGGTCTTTTGAAATTTCTAAAAGAAATTCTCTACAGGATCCCCATCACATAGAAGAAGCACAACCATCACTGGAAGCTTCGCATGGTTTACAAGGCAACTATCAAAATGCTTCACATTTTGAAGCTCCTAAAGAAGTTTCAGGTTCAGCATCCAATGCAAGCTGTAATGGTGTAAAGGTTTCTCGTGGAGACATTGAACTGGTGAGGCTGCCCATTGCCGGTATCATTGAGTTTTATTGATCAAGAACATTTTTGCAAAGACTGCATGCATTCCTGGGCTGATCATTGTTAATTTCCTAATTCATTCACATATTTTACAGGTGCAAAACTTGATCGAACGATGTCTACAATTGTATATGAATAAAGGGGAGGTTGTCCGCATGCTGTCTAATCGTGCTAGGATAGAACCTGGATTTACAACTCTAGGTATGCATTTTAGATTTCCAATCTAAAAATTTGCAATAAATTGACTAACCAATTTGGCATACTTGGCCTATGAGTAATAATACTTTTAACCAAACTTCTTGATCTGTATTTAGGCTACCGTTGATTTTCTAACTTGACTGGATATTGCAAATTTTATTATCTTTGTTTTTTTCATTGTTTTTCAGTATGGCAAAAATTGGAAGAAGAAAACTCAGAATTTTTCAAAGCTTATTATATAAGACTAAAGCTGAAGAGGCAAATCATTTGGTTCAATCATTTGCTAGAGCACCAGTACCATTTGATGAAGTATCCTGTTCAGCCTGAGATTCCATTGGCTCCTATTCAAAATGGGATTCGCCCTATGCCTGGTAATTTATGAGATTGATTCCTTGGGACTTTCATTGTGATATTGTGCTAATTGATAAGTGTAAATAGGTTGAATCCAAAGATGGAAGAATGAAATGAGAAGCTAAAAATTTAAGTTAATCAGAACTAAAAGGTAGTTTCAACAATGAGAAAGGAAAACTGTGAAAATAGTTACATAGATGAGCATACAAAATCTTGGAGAGTTGGATATCTTGGATCTTTTATTCAAAGTTATTAAAGAAGATGAATAATACAATAACAAGTGGATGGTTGATCGAAAGAGAGGTAGAAGGACAATTTTACTACTTTTATGGAGCATATTATTGGCAGTTTTGAAAGGACACTAAATTAACGTAGCAGATCCCTAAGATGGATGTGTGGGATTAGTAAAAAAGGATTTAAAAAAATACTACTAAAGTTAATAGTTCGACAAATTGAATCATTTATAATTGAAGCATGCAATTAAATTAGCTTTGCGTAGAGTTCAATGGAGGATGAAGATTCATCATTCCTCAAATAATAATTGAGACTAAGATGAAATTCTCTTTATTTCCCTCAAAACAAATTGCTTTTGTAGAGTATTTTTTTTTTGTAAATAGAAGGATACTTTTGTAGAACACATAGCTTAGTTAACACTCATTTGCAGTGCAGTCAATTTACCCATTGGGTATCCTATTCTATCTCAGCACCCAATGTCAGCTATAGGTCAGCCTTTTGCTGACCCAATGGATTGTGGACTCTCCAGCTCTCATGTAGTCAACGGTATTCCTGCTCCAGGCAGTTTTCACCCCATTCGCATTAACTCCGGGACTGAGTAAGAAAAATGTTTCCCGTATGAACATTTTGACTTTCCACTATAAGAGAGTGAGGTATTGATTCCCTTTTCACATAGGAAAAGCTGGATCAACTTCTTTTCTTCCAGTGACTACTCTTCTTGTTTCTATCATTGTTTTATGCAAAGTAGGGAGATTTTGTGGCCTGTGGATGCTATCTTTCTGGTTCTTTTAGAACACACCTGTAACCAATTTCCAAGTTATCTTTATCTGGGATAGTTTGCAAGAGAGTGATAATAGCATCATATTCAAATTCGATTTATCATTTTGCCTTTTAAAAGTTATCTTTATGAAACACTGCTTATTGCTTATTTTATCAGTTTATTCTTAACAGTGGCACAACCGCAATAGAAGTGGCTCATGCAACTCCTCCTCGTGGTGCCATTTCTTTCATGTCTGAAATGGCTATGAGCTCTGCATCAGCAGCATCGAGCAATCATTTTCCTTTCACTTCTGAGATATCTGGAATAGGCGTGGACGCATCGGCACTAAATTCAACCTTTCCATCTGATGCAGCAAATTCAGGGCTGCAACTGGGATCAGATTGTCTGGAACAGTCAAGAGATACTATGCGATCCTTAGGACAGTTTTGGAATTTCAGTCTATCTGAATTGACAGCTGACTTGACAAATTTAGCAGGTAGCTTTCTCTTAGACCTCTCAATTCAGATATATGATTGCATCTTTGGAAACATATTTAGTCACTAATAAGGGACAATAACTGATGAGCAGGCTCATAAATAAATCCTCAAATAAACTAACTTCTATTACTGAGACATAACATCAAAATAATTTTTCTGATAGAGATTGCTCGATTGACACCCGAAAAATATTAGAGGATGAGGATAATAGTGTACAAACTGGAATGGCAAGTAATAAAAGTTGCAGCAATGATCGGCAGGCAGGGAATAGTTTTGTTGTTTGTTGGAGACTCGCAGTGTTAAGACTTAAGGAAAAACTAGAGAGATTACCTAGATATGCAATGCTCTATCTCAGGATTTAGGAGACCTAGATATTAATAATTCAATCGATGATAAGCCTCACGGAAACGACCAAATAATTTAAACCAGCATGACTTTCACTAGTGCTTACTGGATTGTTCTTTTTTCATTAGTGTTCCTTGAGTTACAATTCCATTGACATCATCATCTGGTTTGGCTCATACAAGATCTTGGAGTTTTGGGAGACTATGATGGCTCTCCTTTCTTGCCGTCAGATTCGGACATCTTGTTGGACTCTCCAGAACAGGAAGACATGGGTAACCAACCTTAAACCTTCTTTTTCCAGACTCCTGGTTATGCACTGCAAAGACTATGATTTCGTAATCAATCTCAAGCTTTCTTTTACCAGAGTGCCTTCTCTGTATGCACTGCGAAGACTATAGTTTTTTTGCAAGTGTTTAATGATCCTCCTCCTCAAATACTTTGTTGTTTCTGTTTCAGTTGAAGAATACTTTGCTGATGTTGCCAATGGACCGTGCTCTCACCAATCGGACGAAGAAAAATCTTAGAGCTATTTTGAACTTTCTCTTTGCCTCTTTGCCGTAGGTACAAGCCCGTTTGCTCTCGACATATATATTAATAAAGAAGCACGGTGTCAATGAGCTGTTGTATTACACTGAAGGTGGATTGTAATTTATTCAAATCGATGAATGTTCTCTGTATTTACTGCTAACTTTATTAGTTAAACAGCACTGCATTAATTTGGCTTGTCGTCAGGGATGAAAACCACAGGTTAGCTCGAGAATATCAATCTGGGTTAGCGGTTGACCTTGACTGGTAAATTAAATTTTGGTGCGCGGGCATTTTTGATTTAGTCAGAGAAGTCGACGTTAATGTGGAATGAGACAACAGATGTATTATCGTTCTATGACATTATATTTTTTTATTCAGGGTGCTTAATTTTCTACTGTATTAGTCCTTAATTAAGTACAAAATACTACTCATAATTTATCTCCTCTATATTGACTGTAAAATAATCACTTTTTTTACACAATATGACAGACTTTCCCACATTGTAGTTCCGTAATATTAAGTCAAATAGGTTGGCAGCAAAGACATCAATGGTAAATCTTCATTCGTAGGATTTCTTTCAAATAGCAAAACGCCTCTTAGCAGGAAAAATGCCACTTTGATTTTACAAGACCAGACACAATACAACGGGTCTGAATTGATGGAAACACCAAGGCAACAAGCAGATAATTTGATCAGTATTGTGATACAAATTTTTACAGTATCAACTCATCAGGGGAATGAATACAAATCTCGCTGATAAATAGAGTTCATTGAGAGGCAGAACTCAAACACTTTCCACTCACATTTAGAGCTCCGTGTCACAACAACTTATAAGTAGTTCAGAAACCATTCGTCGAGCAAATGGAACATAGCTCAAGCTGTACCTGCAATGAGGACAATTGTGTATTGATTTAGTAAGGTGGCGCATCCGTAAGTCACCATGCCTTAAACGAAGTAAGCTGAGTTACTGTGTAATTCATAAACGATGGAACAATTTGATACAAAAAGTGACTGCTTTGAGACAATTCCATAGATTGAGATATATAATTTCAAATCTCGAAAGTAGAAAAAGATGAATCTTCCTAGGTAGTATAGCTAAACAATCGTCCTTAATAAGTTGGCATCACAACACTGATGACAAAAAGAGATTGATCACTGCGTCCTCAAATTTAAGGAGTTGCTCAAAATAAGTTGCAAGTCTCCTACAAAGTGAAAGGTGTGCTCGACTTTCCATCTATGTAGTAATTTAGTTGTGTGTGCGTAACATGTGTGAAAAGAAATGTAAAAGAACTTACCATACAAGAGCACAGATTTCGCTTACAATTGCAATCACCGTAAGCACTTTGCTTTGAATCTGCATTGCACGGAAGCAAGTAGGCATATTATCGTCTTCTCAACATAGGATGAAGCTTTAGCGCCAAAGCTAAGTAACTACATGAAACTTACCCAAAGAGCACAAACAAGAGCAACAACAACACTGCCGACATATATGATCGTCGCATAAACTCGCACTGGATCAAGCATCATTCTTGCTTGCTGTCCTGGCCCGATAAGGAAGGCTGTGCTGTCCAATAATGGTGCTTGGCATGAGTTTCAAGATGAACGAAGGGAATGAATAAGTTACAGAAGAAAGATAGAGAGTAGTTTGCATATGATGGTTCTTGTAGTGGAAAAATCTATGATCAACTGGAAATTGTTCCATTTTTGCAGAGAGGAAATGATCAGTACATATACAAGGTCTAAAGGTGGATGCTGCTAAGAACAAAGTCCCACATCCAAAATCTCACCTTCCCACTGCAAACAGATTCCCCAAGGTGAACAGTATGGCGAACTTGATCAGTTTATAGAAAACAACAAGGGACTACAACAGAGGAGAAAGTAGCAGATGAGTTAACATTGGTATTTACCGCAAAAAAAAAAAGACTTTTTTTCGCTACAACAGGTAAGAGGAAGATGATGAGGAACCCTAAAACGAAAAAGAAGTGAAATTTGACGACATACCAACAACATCAACGCAAATCCGATAACAAGAGACGCAGCGAAGCCATACAATCTCTGCCCTCCCAAGCGAGAAAGAAAAAGAAATCGTTACAGTAGGTGCCAGAAATGAATCGAAAGCAAGGATAGAAGAAATGTGGGAGGCGGAGGAGGAGTACCTGGAGGGGGGAAAGGGAGCAAGATCCATCGCCGAATTCACCCAGCAGGTCGTCTTCTTGTTCCCGATCGTCGCCAAGAAATGATCGTTGGATCCACTTAAACCTCTCCATTCTCCTCCTGACGGGAACTCAATCTGGGGGGCGAAGCGATTCAAGACGAAGAATCAATCAATCCATCTTCCATTCCCGATGGGTTGGAAACGGGAAAAAGGGCGGAATCTAGAAATTCTGCATCCGAGTCGTTGTCGGATTGGGTCATCGAGGCTTGTAATCCGATCTGTTGAATCGACGAATTCGGATTCGGCGGCTCGTGACTGGAACCCGATCTGTTTGATCAGCGGATCTGGACCGAGTAATCATAAAACTGTTGACATTTTATTGACATGTTACGGTTTTGACCTTTTCTATGATGATCGTGTCAATAGAGTTAGCTGACCAGTAATCTTGAGATATGGTCAACGCTCAAAATGGAAGTACAAGTTTTTTTTTAAAAAAAACTAATTAGCATGTATATTACACTTTACACTTTGAAAATAAACAAAAATTAATTAACAGATAAATTCAAATTTCCAAACCCAAAAAAGAACATAAATTCTAAACAATTAAAATAAATAAATAAAAAAGAATAGGAAATTTAACTACAGAATAAGTCATAGAACTCAACGAAAGTTACTTTTCTTGTTTTTTTTTCCACATATTTCTACGCAGCAACTGACTCCTCGAGTCCGTAACAACGACATGGTTGACTGGAACGGACAGTCGTCGTTCCTCCCCAAGCGAGACCTTTGACTTTCTCGAATCCTGATTACTTCTTCCCAAGTGGACCAAATCTAATGCATTAAATTAAAATCTATATATCGATATGTGTAAACAACGTGACTTGTATTCCAACACTGGGATATGGAGCCCAAGAAGGGCGCTTCGACGTCTGCCGGCGGAGGAGGCGGCGCAGTCAGACGGTCGCCTACGAAGGTGATAATACTAGACACGCCGTACGTGCACGCCGACACGCGGGACTTCAAGTCAGTTGTGCAGAGGCTGACGGGGAAAGAGTCATCTTCCACGGCAACGGCGGTAGCGGCTGAGATTCGATTAGATGTGGCGGATAGAGGCACAGCCACCGCTTCTACCTCATGTATGGAGAATAAAAAGAGGCCACCGAGTTTGACGGGGGAAGAGTCATCTACCACGGCGGCGGCGGAGGCGGCGGAGGCGGCGGAGGCGGCGGCGGCGGCGGATAGAGGCACAGTCGCCGCCTCTACCTCAGGCATGGAGAGTACAAAGAGGCCGGCGGCCGCAGAAGTTGACGGAGGAGTCGCGCAAGGATGGGAGAGAAGCGCCAAGGGGTTGTCGGAGTATTCATTTATAGATGAATTAATGGAGATGCTGCGAGATTAATTAAGGCGTATTGTTTTACACATAAATTGTTTCTCGTGTCTGAGTCTCTCAAATGCTAATTATAGGTCAGTTTAACGCCGAGAATTTTTATAGAAGTTTTCAGAAAATATTACGATGGACATTTTTTTTGGAACAACAAGATGAACTTGACTATATAGATTTTATTTTATTATTGTTAATTAAATTTTTTTTATCTTTCTTTTCCGCATTTAATAATTATTTATTATAATTTTGCATCGCTTAATTAAAATATTTATTAGTCATCTAAGTACATAACTGTACCACTTTAACATGTTTCTCAGAGTTTTTACTCAATAGATGCAACTCTAACTTTCTTTCTAATGCTCTCATTTTTTGATTCTATCCATCTTGGTATATTCACACATTCATTTTAAAATTTTCAACTCTGCAATTTTCATCTTCTACTCATGTGCTTAAGTTTTAAATCAACATTCAACTTCATATAACATAGTAGGTCTCACCGTTATTTTGTAAAATCTCTTTAAATTTTAGAGGTTCTTTATGATCACATAGAATACTCGACGCTCCCATCTATTTTAACAATGATACTTATATTCTATATAAAATATCTCTTTCAATTTTTTCATCATCGTGTAAAAATAATCCAAAATACTTAAACTCTCAATTTCAAACAACTCTTAATTTCTTATCTTAACATTTATCTCATTATATTTAATATTGTGAAACTTAAACTTTATATATTCTATTTTTACTTTATTAAGCTTAAAACATTTCACTATCTAGTGTTTCCTGTAAAAATTCTAATTTAGCATTTATTTTTTCACGTGTCTCATCTATCAAAATAATATTATCTGTAAATAACATGCATCATAATATGGTATCTTGAATGTTTTCTGTGAGTTCATCCATAAATAATATAAAAAGATAGGAATTTAGAGCTAATCTTTATTGTGTCTCTATCTTTATTGAAAATGTTTTAGTTAATCCGTTTGAAGTCTTGACTCTAGTCGTTAATTCTTCGAATATATCCCTAATTAGTTCAATATAAATTACA
>JBAMHZ010000103.1:6076722-6088096 GCA_037177395.1 Alpinia galanga | reverse complement strand
TAGTAGCTGTTAATTAGATAACTGGGTTAATTTAAACAAAATAATTAGTTGTGTGTGTGTCCTGATAATTAGTCACGAATATGGAATGGAAATGTGATATTTGCAAGGAAGTCAAAATGATGGCATAATCATTTGTTGAATTGATATCACAAGAGGTGGGCAAATTATATATGGAAGTTAAGAAAATACTCGGCAATTAATATTTGTTGCGTCAAGTATTACAGTAATTAACTGTTCATCGTTTACATAATCATTTTGCGGATGACATGCGGATATTAAGAAGATTTTCACAGTTTGACGAAGCAATTAAGGCTGAGTGGTTATATTGTTATTATTTAATTAAACCACCATTCGCACACTACATGCCGAAGTTGAAATTGACTTAGAAGGTCCTTAATTGTGAAAATAGTAAATTATCGATCAGAGTAGAGTAGGATATATATGATTTTTAGCTTTTACTTTTTCTTTTCTTTTTAATGAAAATACACTCCAAAATTTATACGATTGATCAGGCAAATTCCTTTTATTTTCTTCTTAATTTTTCTCATCTTGATGCCTAGAAAAAGTCATTTCTTGAGAATAAATTCCACAAATTTGATTTTCTTTTATTTAAATCGGTTGGTTTATTTTCTGCTACAATAACAGAACAATTGCAGGTCTGGTAGTTTCTAAGCATCTAGTGTCACTCGACCCTCTCTGTCGTCTTGTCACGTGCCGCTCGCTGCTCGAATGCTTATGCCTAAGACTGCAACTCTCATGCCGTGGCTGAAGACCCGCCGCAAACTCAGGCACCTTCCTGGAGACCGCCACCACCACATCGCATCTCAATTCTCATCAATCTGCGTGCAATACTTCTTCCCACTTCGCAGTACAATTCCCCATCCCGAGATATGCCGCTCCCTCCCTCCCCTGTTAATTTAATGGCGCGAAACACAAAGGAAGCTGCTTGGTTTTCTTTGAGTTTCTCCAAAAATACTTTGTTGCCTCTGTATGTTTGCTCTCCAGTTAGCCACATCAATGATGTACTGAAGGGGCATGCAACTTTTGATGGGCTTTTGCTCATCTGAATTACATACACATTTCAATCTCATCCAGTATGGCTCAAATCGAATGGGAATTGCAATTCAGCAGTAGCAGTAAAATGGCAAACGCCTGGAGGGCTGACAATGGCTCTCTGTACGTGGTCCGAGGTGAACATGTCGCCCCCTACTTTCCCAAACTGTAGCAGCAGTACTGGCTTATCTTCGACGACGCCCAAAGCTTGGTGGGTATCTAAGTTACCACCGGTTGGAAGTACTTTACGGAGGCAATGGCGACGCGGTCGTGGAAGTTCAGGCACAAACACTTGAGGTGCTGCTCATGCCACCTCGGTGCCTTGTTTTATAGAACCATTCAATCTGATTCTGCTTCATCAACTATACATGGAAGTCTTATGAGGCTCGTCCTGTGATTTGTCTTCTGTAGGGCGCTGCATGCAGTGCGCACAGCATTCTTCTGGATCCTTTTGCTTTTAGAAGATTGAATTTGTAACGTGCCCGGCCGATCTTCAATTTAATTACCAGCAGAGAGGCGGTTTTGCTCGAGAGCAAAGCGGCTGCCTTGCGCTATCAAATGGTGCTCAACTATCCTACAACACCTTTTGAACAGGAGGTCTTCCCTGACAACTTCAGTATTTGCAGTTATTCAAGAATTTAAGTATATATGCACTATCGACAAAGATTTTGTTTTTAAACTTAACATCAAAGAAATAGTCAAACTCAACAAGTTAATCAGTTTTGTCCCAAGGCACATAGAGAACATCTTAGCAATTAATGATTTCGCTTGAAAATTATGAACCATTGAGTATCAACAAGCATTTTCTTAACATCAGAGAAGAATTGAACAGTAATCAATTTTGTTTCAAAGAACATAGGAACATCTTAGAAGTTTCGATTCACTCCAAATATATGGCTTTCAATCTATTGGTTTAATTTGTGGGACAAATCATCAGCTTTTCAAGGGTGATGATGTGCCATTCTATATGAACACCAAGAATAACAGACTGCATAATCAAGAATACCAAAAACTTCCAAAACAATATATAAGAAATACTTGAAATCGGCATTTATGCACAGTATTTGGAAAATATAAAAATAACACTATCAACTATATCAAGAATTCCCGATAACTTTGAAGACCAATTATATTGAAATGTTACTTCATTTTCCAATCATTCAGTGTTCCAATGAAAGAACAAACCGCGTTCTTAAATTATTTTTTTATTCATTAATTAAAAGGTTTCTTGTATTCTCTCCCTACCCTTACACCTCTGTACCAGCTATCATTAAAGCGAAAAATATATCATTTTGTTGGATCACGAACCACAGCTCTGAAAATTTCAGAGTGAATCATTGGACGTGCACTCATTTATACTTGCTTTTGGAGGGAAGAGACTCCGACCATTGTATTTATCTATGCAAACAGTTTAACCTCACTTCAAATCCTAACATATTCCAATTAATCAACCTTTTATTACTCCGTTGTATCATTGTACTAGTCTCATCTTTCATTGTGCTATAATCGAACTTAAATAAACTTCTGAGCAGCTCATGCAAATTTCATTTCAACTATAATCTAGCTCGATTAAACTTCATCTAACTTGACTATCATAAAAAATTAGGATTAATAAGCTAGAATGCAATTATTTAAGGAAGGTTTTTTTTTTTCGTTTTGGTGTTGTCGAAAGGATGGAGATATCTTCTGTACAGGTGCAAGTGCAACTAGTTTATCTGACTTTTAGCGTATTATACTCTCGTATTTGAATATAGGAATAAATTTGGAGATTTCTTAATATCAGGGGCATATTTGAATAGTTACTAAGAAAGTCCTAAATGTTTCAACCATTAACAAGCCTTGTTTGGCCCTTAAGTGGTGGATTGCTACTGGGAATTCCCGGAAAAGACAAGGGACCAGCGAAAAAAATTCAGCGCCCACAACAATTTGCTACTGTTTGACTCAAAGCGTTTACTTTTTCGATCGCCCATCACGTCGTTCCTTGACAAGCCTCTCGTTCCATATCCACACTACGACTGTCATCATACGGTCACAATCCTATCGTCTACAAAACCGAACCGGCGTCGTTACCGAACCAGCTTCCACGTTTGGCTCGTCGATTTTAAATTGCATATCAACGTCGCCGTGGGAGTTACACGGCGCCACGTGTTGTTCGTTTTCAGGGCAGTTTGCTTTAATTTGTATTAGGACAAGTCTCCTCAACTTTATTTACCCAGTCGTTCGCAATGGGGTCCAGTAAGTGGAACGGCAAGAGTTTAGATTTTGGTGAATTGTTTGGGACACGAAACTTTTACTGGTTAATCGAAGAATATATAAAAAAAAAAATCCTAATTTCCTTATGTTTTTCCATATTTTTAGATTTATTTGGGAAAAGGATCTCCGTGAAGCGGCCGTGTAGAGGCGGAAGCCCGTCGGCGGTTCAAAAGGCCTCGTTGCCGGCGGGACCACACCAGCTGCCGGATCACGAGGCGGAGATGGCGGATTCCTCCCGCGCCGAGATGATGACCACAGACAAGGTAATTTATTAGCTCTCCGATCTTTCCCCTTTCATGTTTTAAGGTGTGCTTTTGATTTATTTATTTTTTTCTAGTAATTTGGGTGGATCGTGACTCATTCAAATGCCTTGAAAGATTTCATACCTTACTTTCTTCCCTAATCGATATGTGGATTCGTTTTTTGTCGATTTGATTGTGATCTGCTACTGGTACCAGTCCTTTTTTTTCGTAATCTTTCCTTCTTCTCTTTCCAATGCTCCTTTCTTTCGTTATTCCGAAGCTCTTGAACTGGTCATAATTTGTTGCATTTTGAAAATGTGGATCTTTACTAAGTTGCTGTTTCCTTCGCGCCCCAGTGCTTGTTTTTTGGCACAGTTTACTTTTGGACATTGTTCTGCATGAATTTATTAACACTATTGTTTTGTTTGAATGAATTTTCTTTTTCTTCTGTAATGGTTTGCCAAAGTCTCCAATGTTACTACTTTTGCAAATTTTATTTATTAGTTGACGTGGTACTTCTATGGTTTTCCGTCTACTATATTTCTTTCTAGTTTGTCATTCCTAAAGCCTTGAAGGTGGTGTTTTTGAGTGACATTTCAGCAGGAACAAGCTTCAGTTTTTGAGGGAAATGAGGCAGTCACTGGACACATTATATCGACCACAGTTGGAGGAAAGAATGGTGAGCCGAAGCAGGCAAGTTAACGAACATCCATGTGTCAAATAGAGGTTATTCGCTTAGAATCATGACTTGTTACTTTATTCTCTGGTTTAGATCGTCAGCTACATGGCAGAACGTGTAGTGGGCAGTGGATCATTTGGTATTGTCTTTCAGGTGTGCCTGGGAACTTAGTCTACTGGCATAATGCATTTTAGGCTTCCAGTTTTATTCTTCTAATTACTTGTGATCAGGCCAAATGCTTGGAGACTGGGGAGACTGTCGCCATAAAGAAGGTTTTGCAGGATAGAAGATACAAAAATCGTGAGCTTCAATTAATGCGTTCAATGGTTCATCCCAATGTGATATCTCTCAAGCACTGTTTCTTCTCCACAACCATCAAGGACGAATTGTTCCTTAACCTTGTCATGGAGTTTGTACCAGAAACAATGTACCGTGTCTTAAAGCATTATAGCAACGTGAACCAGAGGATGCCACTCATCTACGTAAAGCTTTACATGTATCAGGTTTGTTTGACATTTTTCTTTCTTGTGCTTATGTAAACTTGCAATACTATCTAAATGATGACCTGGATTTTCTGTACAGATATTTAGAGGGCTGGCATATATCCATAATATTTTGACAATTTGTCATAGAGATCTGAAGCCACAAAATCTTCTGGTATGTTTTTTTTTTTTAATTTTATTTTATGTTCTCATAGCCTTAAATATTTTGCTTTGAGCTTGTCACTCATTGTTTCTTACATACTTCCAATTATGCAGGTTGATCCTCTTACTCATCAAGTTAAGCTTTGTGACTTTGGAAGTGCCAAAGTTTTGGTATATTAATAGTTCAGAGAGATACTTCTCTTTTTTATCTTTATTATTAGCAATAACTTGACCAGCAAACTCTGATATTAACAAACAATTAGGGAATAGGAAGATGATGATAAATTTATGCATATGCACACGTACATAAACACACACACTTAGTTGTATTACAATTTTCTTACTGAGGCAATTTATTAGCTCTTGTAAATTTCATTCAAGATACCCAGCAGATAATTACCACCCAAAAGAAATCATCATTCCTTTTTTAATTAATTTAGCAAATTAAGGACTCATGTTTGTTGGAATTTGCTGAATTTAGCAACTTTATTCAATATTTCTATCTGCATTTATTGACTATTTGGCACTTTCAAAACGTATAATTTTAATTAGATCTGAAGCCTCACTTTCAAAAGTGTTGACATGACACCATAATCTAGTCTAGCTTTGGAAATTATGTGCTTTTTGAGGAGGTTTATAAGATCTATATGAGTTTATTATTATTATTGATATAGACATAACTATTTGAGCTACCTAATTTAGGGCTATTAACTTAATAGGCCAATGTTGCAAGGAATAGGTGTTCATGTGATAACATTCCTGATTTGAGATAACAGCATTGCCCAGTTGACTCTTCAGACCATGTATTAACAGAACAAATCCTGTTGCTGTTCAATTAGTGGATAAAATGTGTTACAAATTGAGTTATGAATAAACGTGCTGATAAATAAATCTATTATAAACAGATTACATCATAATCTATAACTTGTGTGTTTTTCCCTGAAGAGGAATTGAAATTTAGTAGATAAATTCAACAGAACTTTCATTTTTAGTGATTCTCTTTTAGTACATCTAACATAAAAGCATGATCATATGTTAGAGATTTCATACTTTTCACTTGCTATTCCTCCATGCGCGTACTACTCATCCACTGAATAGTGGTTTCTGCATTCCAAAAACAGGTCAAGGGTGAGCCAAACATTTCTTATATTTGTTCACGCTATTATCGTGCACCAGAGCTCATATTTGGCACTGTAGAATACACAACATCAATTGATATTTGGTCAGCAGGTTGTGTTCTTGCTGAATTGCTTCTTGGTCAGGTAATTATCATATGTTTGCTTGGAGAAATCAACTTCTCTCTCTCTCTCTCTCTCTATATATATATATAATCTTTTGCTTTCTTACCATATTACTGTCATAAGCCGCTGTTTCTGGGAGAGAGTGCTGTTGATCAGCTCGTTGAGATAATCAAGGTAATAAATCAATTAAGCTTCTCAGTTAAGCTGTTATTATTTGTTTGCATTGTTAGCATTTGATATAAACTTGTAGGTTCTTGGTACTCCCACTCGAGAGGAAATACGTTGCATGAATCCCAGCTACACAGAATTTAGATTTCCACAGATAAAGGCACATCCTTGGCACAAGGTGAACATCATTTTGATAAAATCTCAGTAAAGCATATGCTTTCAGTCATTTACGATTTACTATTCTGTTGACGCCTAGAACCATAGACAATGGATCAACGTATTGATTGCTGATCCAATCCACCAGAAGGAATGAACTAGTCTAAATTATGCCTTCCTCAGTTATTTTGTGATTTATTGTGTTGCTATTTCAGTTATACTCGAATGAAAAAAGATACTCAGTCAGTTTGTCATTAATATCTCAAGGAAATGGGGCGAAAACAAAGGGCTATAATTTGGGGAAAAGTCATGGAATTTATTTCATTATTCTGCTACGTAAATTTTGTTTGTGATACCTTATAAATAGTAATCTTTGAAATTATTTTGCTCTTCAAATTGAATATATGATCCCGACACTAGACATTTGACCAATCCACTACAACAATTTTGCAGGTTTTTCACAAACGAATGCCTCCAGAAGCAATAGATCTTGCATCGCGCCTCCTTCAGTATTCACCAAATCTTCGCTGCACTGCTGTGAGCTTTCTTTTCTGTTTTTGGTTTCCACCAACAAAATCTGCTCTTCTGTTACATAAGAAAATTATTGCACTAAATCTAGACATTCTAAGTTTTAAGGACAGCCTTGATCGTTATTCATTGATGTCATAGGGTTTAATTTCCATGTCAAGAGAAAACACAAATATTATCTCTCTCACTATTAAGCAAATTTGAAGATGTCCAATTTCATTCTTTTAATGCGTTTAACATAGTCTCTGCTTTGTGCAGCTTGAGGCATGCATGCATCCCTTCTTTGATGAGCTTCAAGAGCCTAATGCACGACTACCTAATGGTCGCCCATTTCCTCCACTTTTCAACTTCAGCAAGCAAGAAGTAGGTTTTTGATAAAAAGGGAAGCCTTCCACTGCTTCCTTGAGGATTTTCTCACATTGCTTCAATGAAAAAATAAGTGCCATCATTTGTATATTTGCAGCTTGCGTGTGCTTTGCCTGAGCTTATCAACAAGCTGGTACCTGAGCATGCCAGGCGACAGTGTGGGCTTAACCCTGCCCAAGTAACTGGGGCATAGGATGACTACAGTTCCAATTTTGAGCTGCTGGGAAGAGAATCAAATCACATCCATTTCTGTTACTAATTTTGCATCAAGTGGCCATAAAATTTCATGAGAACTCCCACGTATGCAAGACTAAATCTGCCGTTTCATATTCTATTCCATGTCTCCTTTGATATCTTCTCTTGGTCCATTAGTGGGGTTAAAGTAGTAGGTATCAGGGCCACTCCATTTGTTCTTGTAAAGTCTGTATTTTGATTGCTCCATGCATTGAATCTATCATGAAGACACCCGCTGTAATTTTTGAGAACGCAAATGAATTGTCTAGTACAATATTTTTTTTATAATAAATAGATTATAGAAGTATCAATTGAATTGAGTTAATTTGGAATTGTAGTGAAAGTGAGTATAAGAAAGTTGAATACAATTCAGAATGAAGATAGTCCTCGGACTCACTCCCTTGAAGATAGCTGGATTCAAAAAACTTTCGAAAATATTCATCAAGTTATGTAGAAGTAAGTTGTGCATCGATTTTAACTGCAAATCTGTTTTTAATTTACTAGGTACTGTAATTTTTCATAAATTTTGCAAACATTGTTCAAATTAAATTTACAATGAGAAATATGCAATAACATTTCTGCATCGAACTGATTAAACTTTGCGTCGAATATTAAAAATATTATATTTATTATTGTTGTTATATTTGCATGACTATAAAATCTGACGAACCAAGGTTTGGGAGACTTGGTACGTGCTTATGAGACCTTGCCCCTCGGAAGCCTTCCGCTCTGTAAAAGATCACTACGCCCACTTGCTCGACCTATGCATCCTCCACAAGAAGAACCTAGCTCCAGCCGCACGAGTCCACTCCAAGATCATTGTCGCCGGCCTCGACCGCGACTCCTTCCTCTGTGTCAAGCTCATCGCCTTCTATTCCATCTCCGGCCAACTCCATAAGGCCGATGCTGTCTTCAGCCGCGCTCCTCACCGCGACGCCTTCGTCCTCAACTCCATGATCAGAGCGTACTCCTCCCACGGCCTGCACCGGGCAGCCATCGACCTCTTCCATCGGAAGAGGCATGACGGCGTCCGGCCGGATTCCTATACCTTCTCCTGCACGGTCAAGGCCTGCGCCTCGATTTCCGATCTCGCGCGAGGGAAGGAATTGCACGGCCTCGCCGCCGAGAGAGGCCTTCACTCCGATGTGTTTGTGGGCAACTCGCTGATGTGCATGTACGCGAGATGCGGGAGGATGGAGGAAGCGCTCAAGGTGTTCGAAAGGATGCCCCAGCAGGACACCGTATCGTGGACATCGATCATTTCGGCCTACGCGATCAACGGTCACAAGGGAGAAGCTGTGGAAAAGATGAGGCAGATGATCGAAAGCGGATTAAAGCCGGACCAAGTCACCGTCCTTGCAATCCTTTCGATGGCCACCGATGCGACTGCCGTCGGAGAAGTGCATGGCTACGCCTTGAGAAGTGGGTTTGAGCTGATTCCAATGCTGCATAATTCGCTTATATCAGCTTATGGCAAGTGCGGCAGGGTAGATGAAGCACGGAAGGTGTTCGATAGATGTTCCCAAGTTAATAGAGTCACTTGGAACTCCTTGATCTGCGGTTATGCTCAGAATGGGCTGTTCCAAGAAAGCATGCAGCTTCTCAGGAAAATGAAGCATTCTGGATGCCATCTTGACGTCATCACTTACAGTGGCATGGTGTCTTCCTTTTCTCAGAATGATCTCTTTGATGAGGCGATGGAGGTCTTCGAGGAATTGGTGAATGCGGGGTTGAAGCCAGATGTTGTAGCTATTGCAAGTGTATTGCCGGCGATTTCAGGTTTGCAGCTCTCTGCTTGCTGTAAGGAAATTCATGCTTACTCTTTCAGACATGGGTCAGAGTCCGATCGCCGAATCCGAAATGCTTTGGTATCAGTTTATAGCAAATTTGGACGTGTGCAATGTGCTGAACTAGTTTTCAGGGCAATCCCAGATCGAGATGTGATATCCTGGAGTTCAATGATCATGGGTTATGCTCAAAGCCATTATTTTGTGGAAGCTTTGGATACATTTCAGCAGATGATGAAGACAGGAACAAAACCAAACCCCCTCACAGTCACCAGTGTTCTTTCAGCTTGTGCGGGTGTTTCTTGGCTGAGGCAAGGGAAAGAGCTGCATTCATGGGCAGTGAAGAACTCCGTCGACGACCAGTCATTTGTCGGGAGTGCTCTAGTGGACATGTATGCCAAGTGTGGAAGGTTGAACCACTCGAGAAAGGTATTTGACTTAATGATAGAAGACAAGAGCTTGGTCACTTACAATGCGATGATCGGGGGTTATGCTGTGCACGGATTGGCAGAGGATGCGCTTGAGGTTTTTCGCATGGTGGACGAGCCCGATCAAGTGAGCTTCATTGCAGCATTGTCAGCGTGCAGCCATGGAGGAAAAGTCAAAGAAGGGATCGATTTATTTCACAGCATGAAGGATATGGAAGTGAGACCTAGAGAGGGGCACTACGCTTTGATGATGGACTTATTGGCACGGTCAGGAAGATTGCAAGACGCACTCGATCTCATAGCAACAATGCCGATGAAACCAAGCTTGGAGGTTTGGGGAGCAATGCTTGGAGCATGCAAGATACACTCTAATTTGGAGATGGGCATCTACACTGCGAATCAGATCATCGATTCAGGGAGTTGGAATTCGGGGTACTACGTATTGCTTTCGAACATATTGGCGAATTTTGGGAGGTGGAAAGAGGTGGAAGAGATCCGGGAGGTGATGACGGGTAAGGAAGTGAAGAAGGGTGCAGGATGCAGTTGGGTAGAGGTGGACAAGAACGTGCATTCATTTGTTGCAAAGGATAGAGCGCAGCATCCGAAGTGGGAGAGCATGTTCATGGTGCTAAATGTGTTGAATGAACATATGAGAGGAATGAGTTGCTAGCTTATCTCTCACCCAATTTGTGGGATTGTGACTACAAAGATTTAGTATCACAATTGGTGAATCTATGAAAAGAGAAGCCTATACTTTAAACAAACTTGGGAATCGTTTGTTTAGCTTTGCCCAAAATAACTTGTATGTGTTAAATAGAATATGAGGAAAAGTAATTACCTTTTCTGATTTATCTGCATTTTTTTATGTGACCGTAACACGAGGAAAATACGGTGTCTTCGTTGTATTATTTTTTTTCTTTCCTTTTTATGATCGATCTCTATCAAATCGAGCTCCACCAAAATCATTCAGCTTTGCTTGCTATGTGCCTAGAGGAGCGTTGGAGGACTACCAAGGGGTGCCATGGAGGGGCAATGCAGATGACTCAAATGGGAAAAAGACAGTTTACTCATTTTGAAGCAAGTATTAAGTCTTTTCCACTAAGATGATTGTTTTTTTTTTATTGACAGTAACTTCTTTATGTTGCCAAACACTAAGAACTAAAAATATTTTCTGGAAAGAAAATATATTTCACAAAACAAAAGGAACAATGGGAGACACTTTCGTACCACTCACGATTCATTTCAACACGCGAGGAAGTTTACTGACTGGTGGCTGGAGACGATTTATGGGCTTCACTTCTAGAATAATATCTTCATTTTTTTTTTTACTTCTGATTTAATTATTCTGCCATCAATCAAGTGTCATTTCAATGTCATTCCCAATGACATCTGAAGGCTGATCCGGTTACAAGAGGCATCTAAAAGCCTGATAAGAAACCTCTAAATATGAATGTAACCATCATCATAATTCTGCACGCGTTATGGTATAAAAAAGATATCACCATATCACAACGGAGGGCTACACTAACCTTGTAAACTAAATAGGTTTCCAATTCAACCAACAACAAGATAAAGGCCATCAGTGCTCTTTTCTA
>JBAMHZ010000103.1:6065580-6076622 GCA_037177395.1 Alpinia galanga | reverse complement strand
AAAAATAAGTATTCATTTTTGATGCATGGTAAACGAATCATTCTTATACCATTAACTTTGAGGCAAGTATATGAAGATCAATTGAGAATAAAAATGAGAGTGAAAAAAGAAATGCCTGTGAGAAAAAAAATGAGAAGGAAAAAAAGAATGACAAAATAAAAACAAGTGAAAAAGAAAAAGAATGTAAAAAAAGATTTAATAAAGATGAGAGGAGTGGAAAAAAGAATGAAAAATAAAAAGGAGACAACTTTCAAGAGCAAGAGAGGGAAAATGAGAGTTTTTATGCAAAAAAAAAAAAAGAGAGGTGAAGAGAGTTTGTTTCAACACTAACAATCTTAACCATACTTTGCCTAGTGTTGTTAAATCTCTTTTGTAGGAATTTGATGATGTATTTCCTAATGAGGTTTCTGATATATTGCCACCATTTGGAGGAATAGAGTATCAGATTGATTTCATCTCTGGAGCAATAATTCCTAATCGACAAGCCTATAGGAGCAATCCCAAGGATATAAAGGAGCTTTAACAACAAGTCAAAGAGTTAATAAGAAAATGGTATATTCAAAAAAGTTTAAGTCCTTGTGCAATTCTTATTTTCCTTGTGCCTAAGAAGAATGAAACTTAGAGAATGTGCATCAATTGCAGGGCTACCAACAAGGTTATGGTAAAGTATCAACATTCTATTAGTAGATTAGATGATATGCTGGATAAATTACATGACTCATGCATTTTATCTAAAGTTTATTTGAAGTCTTGTTATCGTAAAATTCACATGCATAAGGGAGATGAATGGAAAATTGCTTTTAAAACTAAGGACAACTTGAATGAATGATTAGGTATGTCATTTGGGTTAAATATTATTTTCTTTAGATTTTTGAACCATATCTTGCATGCCTATATTGAGAATTTTGTTCTAGTTTATTTTGATGATATTTGGATTTATAAAAAAAAAACTTAGATGGACAATTTAACCATTTACAGAAACTTCAAATTGTTTCACAAAATACAAATTTCTATGCTTACATTCACAAATATTCTTTTTGCAATATTCAAATTGTGTTTCATGATAATATTGTTAGTGCTAAGGGAATAGTTATTGATGAAGAGAAAGTTAAGGGCATTCATGAATGGCCAATACTAAAAATCATAACTGAGGTATGCATTTTTTATGGGTTAGTTATGAACTTTATTACTTTATCTACACTCTTGAATAAGAATGTTGAGTTTTATTTTGGTCCCGAGCATGATTTAAATTTCAATTTGTTTAAGGAGAGGCTAAGTTTTCACTTCTTGATTTTGATAAATCTTTTGAAATTGGGTATGATGCTTCATAAATAGATATTAAAATTGTGCTAATGTAAGAAGGACAATATTATGCTGATCTTAGTGTGAACTTCAATGAAGTGACTTTGAATTATCTAAAGATGTATATGTTTATGAAAAATTTACAGACTTGGCAATATTTCTTGAGGCCAAAAGAGTTTTTTTTTATAGTGACCTTTGAACCTGGGGGATGGTTTATGTTCATATGAGAAAGAATAGGTTCTAGCTCAACATCATAACAACATTCCTAAAGAGATGGAACATTTCAAATCATTATTTAAATCATTGATAGTGCCTCCAAGCTTGATTGCCCTATAACTATAATGTAAGTGTTATATCAATGTTTTTAATTTTTCTCCTTTTGATATAGGATGAAGATTCAAGGATAAATTTTTTTAAGGAGAGGAGGAATGATGGAATAAAATTAGTGATAATGCATAAAAATTAACTTGACAAGTGAGCATAATATCAATGCTATATTCAATATTTCTAATATATCTCCCATTGATATAGGTCATGAATATTTGAAGACGAATTCTTTTGAAGAGAAGGGGAATGATGGAGTCAAAGATGGAGAATAAGTTTTGATCCAACAAGTAATGACGTAGATCAAGCTAAGGCTATGGAAGGAAAGAAGCATCTCACTCTTGATGTTCTTATTGATCCAATTACACAACATTGGAGGCCCAAATTACAAGGCTAAGCTAAAAGGCTGATGGAAGAACTATATGGGCTAATTGAAGAAGCTAAGGCCAAAGCTACAATTAAAGTAAATTTGATAAAGAATGAGTCATGCAGCTTAGTCAATCTAATCCAAGTTTTAGATGGTCTTAATTAGACACTTAAGTTTCATTTATAATATGTAATGGGATAATTCTCATATTTAGGCCCAATTTTTATCTTTATTTGGATTGTAATGGTGACTTAAGCCTAATCCAACTATGTAGTCTACTTAGGCCTTTCCCAACTATGTAATTCCGACACAACACCTGTAGGATCGTTGATCGCCGCTAGAGGGGGGGGGGGTAAATAGCATTTTCACCAATTCATTGTCGTTCGCTTGATGTGATTTTGTTCATCTACAATTCTTGTTAGGCGCAGCGGAATAATGATATAAATACTAATAAGAAAAACAAACACGCTAACACAATTGATTTAACGTAGTTCGGAGCCCTAGCTCCTACTCCATGGTGATTCATACAGTGAATCACTCCACACACTAAATCACTAGCTTTGCCTCCTTTTGGCTCAAACCAAGGTGGAGCAACCCTTTACAATAGATTACCAGCTACAATAATGAAATACAAAAGTATTACAACAAGAACAAGTAAAGAAGGCTTTACAAATTGTAGTTGGTGTTGCTTGTAGCTTGTGGTAGTTTGGTAGGCTTTGAAGGTTTGGATTGCAGTAGTAAATCACCTCCAAGATCACCAAGAACCAGCAACTTCAACCCTCTACCGAGCTCTCCTTAAATAGAGTCTTCAAGGATGAAATCTGTGCTCCCAGTCGACTGGCCTTACCCACCAGTCGATTGAGCTCGTATCCGTTGAGAGACAATAGCTCTCCAACGGCTCTATCCACGTAGGATAAGTGATTTCAGTTGACTAGTGTCCATCACCAGTCGACTGGTAGCCTTTTAGTCAACTTCTGAGTCGACTAACTGAGCTATTGTGCTTGAAACCTTTTGGCCAACACCTGTCGACTTACCGAACTTAAGAGCTCAAGTCGACTCAATCTGACTTCCCGAGTGCCAAACACTCGAGACCAGTCGACTGATGTCAATCACCAGTCCACTGGTAAAGCACAAAACTAATGTTTACACTCCAAGTGTAATCCTTTTACACTTGTAACATCCCTTAGTCTAGACCTCGGTCTTCTAGTTACTTCCATCAGCCTCACGCCTCCATGCGCTAGCCTTTAAATGCTTCCATCGATCTAATCATGATAAGTGTCAAGAGGTCATGCCTCAAAAACTTCTTCTTGTCAACCCATGTTGGACTTTGCCTTGCCATTACTCCACTCTTGGACTTTTACTTTGCCAACACCATGTTTGACTTTGCTTTGTCAAGACTCCACTCTTGGACTTTACCTTTGCCAACTTCATATTGAACTTTCCATGTCAAGCCTTCATGCTTGGACTTCTTCAATTGTCAAATCAAACTTGGACTTTCCTTTGCTAAGTAACTATACTTGGACTTCTACAATTACTAAGTCAATATACTTGAACTTTCCACCTTGACATATATGATCAAACCATATTGTCAATACAAGATGTCAAACATCAAAAATCAATTCGAGCTCAACTCGAGTACGGTCAATCGTGACCTGGACCGATTGCACTAACATAATTCAATCATTAAACCCAAGAGAATCTGACGGTAGATAACGAAGACGCTCACAGATAAGTTGTGTAGACATTTCTAAATCATGCTATCATCTTTATTTGTTTGTATTGTGATGTAAAATTCAATGCAAATTAGATCTCTTGGGCAAATCTTTTAAAGATGAGGTAAATGCAAAATAAGCGTTGACAGATTCCTAAAATGTCTTTTTTAAATGATTTATCTCTCAGATCTAATTGGAGCTTTGAAGTAGGTGCACAAGTTTAATGACAACCGGCGTACTACCTTTTGATTGTATCCATTTTTTTATTACATGATTCTTGAGGTACATGTGATGGTAGTGGTACATATGCTCATGAAGGTGTTTTTTTTTTCTTTTGGATAGAAAAAATAAACTCATGCAGCCCATCCAATTCTTATAGTGCGCTTCAAACAAATAGCTACTCCCTACTTTATTTTCTATGAATTCAATGATATTACTATATTCAGCTTTCTGAAGAATATAAGTTATGATCAAATAAAGAAAACTAAACATATTGATGAGACCTGACCAACCGGCCAATCAAGCTCCGGATCAAATGTGTCAAGCAAACTAGATGAACTGGGCCAACCAAATCAACTAAGACTATAAGACTAAATGAACCACATGGATTGATTAAACCAATAAGATCAAATAAGGCCAGTGGACCATTTAGACCATAGAAGCCACCTAGCTCAATGAAACCAGACAAGCTGAGTGGGTATGATGTGTTGATCAAACTGATCAACAATGTTAGTTTGGTGAGGCAAACCAGTTAGCTCATCGGGACTAATCAAGTTGAATAGATTGATCAAATTAACCTATTAAACAAATTAAACTATCCAAAAAATCTGATTAATTGGAACAAACAAGTCAATTGAACTGAGTTAATTTGATCAGTCGATCAAATTAGTTGGGATGGTCAAGTCAATCTGGTAGGATGTTGAACTGGACTAGTTCAATTGGGCATACTGTACAACGGAAATTTTTTGTTCATGACCACAAAATATTCTCGCCCCATAGTGGAAGACCGACAATAATTGACCCCCCTCCCTACAAAGTTAGACAAAATATTTCCTCTAAACATATTTATTATTATGAAATTTATTCCTAATCTAAGACGTGTAATATTTTTATCAAATCAAATATATTAATTCAGATGAGCATATAATCAATTCATTTATTAAATTAAGGAATCAATATTTATATTCTTCCTTATAAATTTCATTCTATTACTATTCCTTTCTCTATTTCGACCTATGAATCAACCTACTATTAGTTGGCTATTAGTCTCCAGTAGCTTCAAAGAACAAACTATTGAAAATCCACTTGAGAATGAGGATCTGCAAAACAGTTCAGAATTGTGATCCATCTCCACCAAATAAAGAGTTTTCTGAAGATGCAATGGTGCATCAATACACGATATCCGGATTTTTTGGTGCGCAAAAACACAAATAGGTCATGCACATCCAAATTACCCTGTTATCACGGATGCGGCACAACTTGCGGAAAGTAGATCATAAACTTGGTGAAAGTTTGAATGGGAAATTTCTGCTACCTATTTAATTATCTAAGAATATTATAGGTAAATTGCATAGACTAGCTCACCAAATGAAATGAGAAGCTCAATCATCAGGCGGCATGCATTGTGAAATTGCAAGAAAATTTCAATGAGGCCTTACCTGCGATTTTTGATGAATCTCGAATCGATTGTGAGGTTGAGGCATTCCACCATCTTCCTAGCTTCCTTGAGGCGCTCCTTCTCGTCGATGCAGCAATCGCTATTCATAGTTCGTAAGATCTAGTTCAGTTTTGGATCGCAGGAGAAATCAGAAAGAAAATGCATAGGACAGTGCTGACCAGGTGAAGAAGAGTGAATTGGAAGGACAATCTCGGCTTGGAGCATAGCTTACTGTAGCAGCGATGGAGACCCCATTTATCTGAGATTCATTTAGATCGCAGTAGAAATCAAAACAGAAAGAGCGGAGGATCAAAGATCTGGTGAGGATAAGTTACTCTGAGTCTCTGACGACGGTAGAGGGATCGTTTCGTTGTAGGAGAGCTTGCCGTCGAGATCGGCTGGGCGGCGGCATCGACCTATCGCCTTCTAGCAGACCTTGAATCGTCCGCCTGGCTTTCCTCCCTTCTCGCTCGAATCGGATTCCAACAGTTGCTTAAAAATAATGATGGTAGCAATGACGTCAGTTTCTGGAGCATTCGAGAGAGTACCGCGAGCTTTCAAATTGCAATTCTGAAAGGGCGGTACAGGATGCAAAATTGTGAAGCTTTCAAACGTCAACTAGAGTAGCAAATCGACCATCACCACGTGGCTCATTCCGTCGACGTGGACTCGAGAAATTGGAACATGCTACTTGCAGTCCTGATCACAAAAGTGATCCGTCGTAGAATTTGGATGCAGTCTGGGAAAAAACGCATCGCCCCCTCTTTTCTCCGCCGTCGCACCGCCCTCCCGCATAAAGTAATTAATACGACAACCAAAAAGTTGCCGTTCTCCAGATGGAAATGTGCGTTTCACGTCTTATTTGTACAGCTCTGTATCCGTTTTCTATCAGTCTGACCCACCGATCAGTGAAGTGGACAACAGCGATTGGTTTTACTCGCAAGAACAATTGGAGCGAATCCGTTTGTAACTAAGACGCCCATGGTTTCGATTTGTTTCCTTTTAGGCTTTCGGATGTGATGCGAGTAGTTCGATACGATCATACGAATACCGAACACCAAATAGTTTGGTTTTAAGTTCTTTGCATTTTGTAATCCTTCAAAAAAATTTTCTCACTACATTCCTTTTTGGTGTCTTGATGATACAGCGGATCTAATCTCGGTTTCCGCCGACCTTGGGGATTTCGATTTGTTCTTTTCTTTCTCTTTTTTCTAAACAAAAGTTTGCAGTATTATTTAAGCAAAACTTTGCATTTCTCATTTTTCTCTACCCGTTCATCCATCTCTCTCCTCCTCTCGCACTCTAGCTCTGGTAACCGGGAACTCATCGATATCCTTCGTCCGCGAAGGGTAAAGCTTTTGCCTCATTCTTTCTCGATTGTTTCTTTTTATCCAGTTGTTGGATCTTTTGCTTTAGCTTGTTTCTTTGGTCCGGCGAGTATTTGTTGTTTTCAGTAAGTGATGAAAGAGGCGATTAATTCTTGCAGATACTCAGATTATTTCGGATTGGTACCGAGTATCTAAGGCTTCTAAGCTACACACTGAAATTGTGATAGCGAAACTAATTTAGTCAAGTTAACAGTGAAAACAGGACATATCACCTAGCCGATAAATGTTTTCATTTCGGCGGATCATTTGTTTACTATCTTCATTTTTTGTTTATAGTCGATGTTATATTGTATTTATTTGATCTAGGAATTTATTAATTATCATTTTATCGTTGTAGAAATGAATGGTAGTGCTTGAACAATGGCTAAAGGATATTCTTTTCCACAAGTGCAGTGTCACATGTGGATATCTAGGAGAGAATGTTAATTTAAAATGCATGTTGTTTCTCTGCAATTAACTAGCAAACCCCAACAAAATTTTTAAGGAAAGGATCGTCCTTGAGTGTCCAATAGAGAAACGGGCTTCTATTTGTAGGATGACGTATAGGAAGAAAAATAAGATTGCGTTGTGTTTAAACTAATTTAGTTTAGTTTTGTGCTATGCTTGTTGTTAAAGGTATCTAGCCTTAACCACTTATTTTTGTTTCTTGTCTTCCAATATTTCATCTAAAGTTGTTTGATTTCACGATGATTGGATATTTAGATGCTCTAGTTTTCTGTAGTCACTCCCTCAAGCATCTAAATACATCACACTGCATATTTTTTCCTAGTCTTCCATTTTCATTATTATTGATAACGATGTAGTTAAAATCTAAGACCAAATTGTTTTACATTTTATTTCTTTAATTTAGCTCGGTGTCTTTTCTCGTGAAAGAATGCAGGACTATATTTATATTACTTCTTATTGATGCATTTTAAGAGGATATAACTGATTCTTTCCATTAGTGCCTATTCCTTTTTGATCATATGCTCAGCCTAATAACTTGTATTTTCTCTTGGGCACATAACTAGATTTAATCTAAACAATGGCTGATGTTGAGGACATTCAACCGCTTGTCTGCGATAATGGAACAGGAATGGTGAAGGTAAGGATGGTTTTCATCCTAATACATGGCCGTCATTCACATGGAAAATCATCTAAAAGGGATTTTGGTCATTTACATTTCAATAGGCTGGCTTTGCTGGAGATGATGCTCCTAGGGCTGTTTTTCCTAGTATTGTTGGTCGTCCTCGTCATACCGGTGTAATGGTTGGCATGGGACAGAAAGATGCATATGTAGGAGATGAGGCTCAATCAAAAAGAGGTATTTTGACATTGAAATACCCTATTGAGCGTGGAATTGTTAGCAATTGGGATGACATGGAGAAGATCTGGCACCATACCTTCTACAATGAGCTTCGTGTTGCTCCAGAAGAACATCCAATTCTTCTTACTGAGGTCCCTCTTAATCCCAAAGCGAACAGAGAGAATATGACACAAATCATGTTTGAAACTTTTAATGTGCCCGCCATGTATGTTGCTATTCAAGCCGTCCTCTCCCTTTATGCTAGTGGGCGTATTACAGGTAATTTTGACCTTGGGCTTTGTGCAAGATTTTAGACATAAAGATATGTCTCTTTTATTATTTATATATTATTTAGCATAACTTCTTCATATTAACTTGTTTGCCTTTGTACATTATGCATGAATCTATTCATAAGCACTAGGATGCAATGCATAAGGTGATTTACAGCAAGGAACTCTTGCTCAATGAATGGAAAGGGATATTAGAGATTTTTATTATACACTCTTGTGATGAGATAAAATCCACTTTTGGCAACTAAAACTTAGCCAATTTTCAGCAACTGATTTTCCTCATTGTTTTATGTAGCAAGACTGTGACAGATGTCATAATGGGAGATGCTGAGGGCTTTATGCTATTTTTTTTATCTGCTCGTTCTCTTTTATGTTCACAAGAACATGATATATTAGATTCTCTGTTGCCACTGAAAACTAGAAGTTTGGCTAAACTGATTATCCATTGCAATCATGCTTTTAGATTCCATAGAAGTATTTTGCATAAGCTTTATGGACAAGTTGTTAGGGGAATTAAATGTGATATTTTCTCTCTTCAGGTATTGTGTTGGATTCCGGAGATGGTGTTAGTCATACAGTACCAATCTACGAGGGATATGCCCTTCCACATGCTATCCTACGTCTCGACCTTGCTGGAAGAGATCTGACAGATTGCCTCATGAAGATTCTCACAGAGAGGGGATACTCCTTCACAACCAGTGCTGAGCGAGAAATTGTCCGGGACATCAAGGAGAAGCTTGCGTACGTGGCTCTCGACTATGAGCAAGAACTCGAGACTGCTAAGACAAGTTCGGCAGTCGAGAAGACCTATGAACTACCTGATGGGCAGGTCATCACAATCGGAGCAGAGCGCTTCCGATGCCCGGAGGTGCTCTTCCAGCCTTCGCTTATCGGTATGGAATCCGCAGGTATTCATGAAACTACGTATCAGTCCATCATGAAGTGTGATGTAGATATACGGCGAGATTTGTACGGGAACGTTGTTTTAAGTGGCGGGTCGACAATGTTCCCTGGCATAGCGGATAGGATGAACAAGGAGATCACTGCATTAGCCCCCAACAGCATGAAGATAAAGGTTGTGGCTCCACCTGAAAGGAAGTATAGTGTTTGGATTGGAGGGTCTATCTTGTCTTCTTTGAGCACATTCCAGCAGGTGAGCAAGCGTGAAATTACTATATATAGTTTTCTTTTCCTGCCATCTTTACTGAAATTTTACGAGTTTTTGCTTGATTACAGATGTGGATTTCGAAAGCAGAATACGAAGAATCGGGTCCTGCGATTGTCCATCGGAAGTGTTTTTAGATGCTTTGCTTTTTTGATTATACGTTATGATGTGTTCTCGAGATGATGATAGTTATCTGTTCTGGAGCGTTGTGTTTTTCTTTCGCAAGGGTCGTTGATGGTTTCGTTGTTGCATCAGACTGTTGGTGTATATTTATATGTTTGGTACGCTTAATTGAAAGTGAAATGTGTTTGAGTAATCTGAAGAGTTGTTTTTTCATTTTTTTTTTAATGAAATTTGGTGCAAAAGGTAATTATGCTCCCTCCAAATATTCCTTTACGTCAATTCCACATAGCACTTGTGCAAAAGGTGATTTGTTCGCCATCAGCGGCCCTGTCAACTGGTCAATTCCATCTAGCACTTGTGCAAAAGGGGATTTACTCGCCCTCAACGCCACCCCCAACCGGCTCTACAAGCACCACGGAGGAGATAAATCACTAGGATTTTTCAACACCTAAGCTCTCTATGAGCTAGGATTTTTCAACTAGGTCATTCTATCCCATACTAGGATACCTAAGCAAAGGAATAAAGTTTTTCCTAACCTTATCTCTCCTCCTTTGCCACACAACAAAAAGACACTAAGGTGCTCCAAAATTTTGGCTCCAACAATGCAAATAATGTACCAATTGTTGATCAAAATTGACCCTAAACTCGCATATAGATCCTCCACATATCTCATATATCCCCACGAGTTAACCTGGTCAAAAATATTACTGAAGAATCCAAAATCAATAATTTTCAGACATTCCAGTCGACTGGTACCAAACAGTCGACTCTCAGTCGACTAAAATACATTCTGTACGTAGTTACAGTAATACAAATCAACTGGTAGTGTCCATTAGTTGACTGGAAACCATTCTGTGTACTGTTATAATGTCACCAGTTAACTGTCATCTCAGACCAGTCGACTAGAACCTGATTTCTGTCGAAATTAGCATTCTGAACTCAAATTCAGAAATGCACCAGAAATTCCACATAAATTCAAAAAATCTAAAATTTTATGGAGAGATGTGTTTTACCACAATCTACCAGGGAAAATTGAAATAAAAAATAAATTCCATCACAATCCCTAGATTTACACAAAACCCAAAACTAATAATTTGATTCAAAAGAACTTTGACTAAAAGTTCTAGTTTTGGTTTCTCCTTAATGTATCTGTCAAGTCCCAACTACAATGCACTTCATGCACTAGTTCATTTGATATCCATACATCTATAAATCAATTTCATGCTATATGAAGTCATGTTCATATTTCTTGCATGAAAGTCAACCCAAAAGTGTCAATTCACTAGGTTTGAGACGCAAATCCATCTCCAAACCATTTAACACAAACCTAAGACCATCCTAGACTCCCAAAACAATTGAGATCCATTTTCCATAGTCCCTACTCTTGTAGCTCCCCCTTGAGCTAACACCCTTTGACACATCAAAGTTA
>JBAMHZ010000103.1:6050076-6060229 GCA_037177395.1 Alpinia galanga | reverse complement strand
TTTTTTTCTCATACGAATGGCTCCCGTGTATGTTTCTACTTGTACACCTTACATGATATAATTATATGAGTAACAAAATCCGAAGTTCCAATTGACTTGTTAATATTTACATAAATATTTACCATATAAAATTTTGAGATTAATTTTTAATAGATGCTAAATATCTCATTGAATTTTTTATCTCCTCCATGTAAAAAAAATTATTATACTAGAGTGAAACTCTGTAATTTATCACCTTTCAAAGAGCCAGCCATGAAAGAACGTCATTATGATCTATCCCAGGGAGAATATGAAAATAATTTGAATTGGTTCAAGAAGCAATAATCTTCTACAATGGCAATCACAATAAAAAAATCTGATGAATACAAGTATGGCGATTTCGATGCAAATGCCACAGGTACAAATTAGTTTACTATATACTACACATCTACGTTAGAGGAGTGACACGGAAAATTTCACTCACTTTCAGCCTAAGAACCAAACTGGAGTGGAGCAGGCACTCCCGAATGCATCACTCTGGACGGTAGAAGAAATCGCAGTACCAGTCACTGATTTTGACGAACCAAGAATACGAACAAACAACGAAACTTGTAGTGAGCAGTCCAGTTATGTTGAGGCTATTCGGGAGGGCAACTTCATGTATCTGAGAAGTCGATGGCCGCACGAACATATAGCTGGCCATGCAAGGTCACTACAGCACATGTTTGATATGGATCAATGCGTGTGGGCAGTATTATCACCTGCGAGAATTCAATATAAAACAAAGAAATGAAATGCACAGCAGTAACCATGTTAAATCATAAAAAGTTTCAAGCTCTCTGGGTTTGAATTTCATCACTCTCCCTTAAATTTTCTCACAAACACAGATACGTCATGAGGGAAACTAAGAAAGCATATCTAACAGCCAAGTCAGCAGTATTGGAGGAGAAGGCTCAAACAGAGACTGCGATAATTTAAAGTGTATACTGACCTTTTCAAAGGAGGTCACACCCCATGGATTATCAGGATGCTCTGGCTTACCGGATATGATCAAACGGCCTGTAGGGTCTGACAGAACTTGAACCTGAATACAAAGAAGAATGACTTCACACAAATTACTAAGGATTTCGAATAAAAAATTTAAAAATGCTCAGGAACAAAAAAAGAAAAATTCCATCCTCTACCTCTTCACGTAAAAGCCCAGGAATCAGAGCGTAGACTTCGAAGAACTCGTTCTGCAGAAACCAATATTAACAACAAAGAGCACATCATAATGGCTTATAAGTCATTTTTTAGTTAATCGCACAAAAGATCATCAGAGACAGAAGATAAGCATGAACATACATTCTTCCGAACATTTATCTTCACCCAGTCAGCAGGAGAACCAACATTAGCAACCACAGCAACCCCTCTGAACAAAGAAAACCTGACATCATCTTCTGAGCAAAGAACTAAGACTCATTGGATGATTCCAATTCAATTAAAGTTGTAACACTGACTCCAAACTCAAACTATGGTTAAGAACAAACCAAATGCAATTAGCCCAGTAATTTATGTTAACTCCGTTAGAGGAAGATATTCGTACGGAAACACAAAATGCAGCGTCAAGGGTATTTAGCCCAGTAATTTCAAGCTTAAGCAAATAAATTGCAGATGTTTTATGATGGATTCAAGCAGGGCATGGAATAGACAAAAAGTGAGAAAGTGGAAGGCTAAATTAATAGGTTAACCTACAACTAAAGTTTTATGCACAAGCAAAATACAAACAAAAGGAAGTATATACAGAATGTTCAGCAATGTTAAAGATAAAGTATCTAATAAACATGAAAAACAAAATTCATTCCAAAACAAACTTAACTGTGTGTCAACAGGAACTGTCATTGCATCTTTTCCACTTAGTTCTAGGCTAGACAAAGGCTTTCTCTTCTTCAATTTTCCTGAATAAGGTCTAGATAGATGAGTAAATCAAAGAATCTTCTTTTCTTGAGTAGAGTGGATGATAAGAAACAGGAACAAACCTTGTTTATCCTTCATTGGATCCCCAGCCTGCCCAGTATCAACTAGCTGCTCAGTATACCATCCCTGCATTGCTAGTGCTGCAGCATTACCTCTAACAGAACCTGATGCTTGGTTTACGCCCACCTATAATGAGATGCTAAAAACATGAACGCATAGGATCAAACCATCACTGGTGCAATGCACTAGTCTAATAGAAATTGCTTATTTAAATGTTAGGTATTGTGAGTGAGACCATCAGATCACTGGGCCAACAACTATTTATATTCCTGATATATGAACATATCTACTTGAATTTCCTTCACTAAAGAAACTAATGCTGTATTTATCTGGCAGGGAACAAATAAAATAGAAATGAAATAATTTAAATAAAGAAAAAAAGAAAACGAGCCACTTCTATTATCTTTTTGAAGGGAAAAAATATTCTTATTCTTGTTTATGGGATGCATTATTATTTCCATTTCCACCAGATTTAGGCAGACATTAAATAATGAAAATGAATGGAACCAGATTCCTTCATCTCCTTTATTGCCTTCCAAGTATTAAAGAGAAATCAATAATTTAGGTTTGTTTCTTTATTTATATTTCTTGTTTCCCTGCAAGTAAACAAAAACATAAGAGAAAATGATGATCAATTGTTCACTTCAAAATCAAGCTACAATATAATGGCATGGACCTTTTTATAAAAATAAATCAAATGTAACGTGCTTTATTGAAAACAGTGGCAGCCACAAACTAAATATTAATATTAATACCTCACCATTAGGAAGATCTGGAAAATTTTTACTCCTTGTCCTCTCTCCTTATTTCTATTAAAGACCATTAATAAGCACATCACTATTTAGATACCCAATTATCGATCAAGAGAACATAATATTCTCTCCCAATGATTAATTATTAGATACCCAATCGTTTCTCTCAGTCATTCAACTAAAGAATGAGAGAGAAATAGAATTATATAATTAATTTGTTCTCATGTGCCATCTATTAGAGAAATAGAATTATATGGACATGTCACATATATTAATCATTTTGGACAACAAGTTAATGTCCCTAATTATTGTATATTTAGATGCTGATGGATATAATTATTATACTTCTTAAATTTACTTATTACACTGTTATAAGTTTAGGCTATGCTAAGCAATTAACCATTCAATTTATTAGCCATTCTGATGGGATAGAGAAATAGAAATTTTGCAAAATGAAACATTATTGTCCTGCAAGTAGGTAGAAACAGTTAAATTGGTTGGCAAGCTATCATGTCAATAGCTGAAGAAAGATATCAGTTTATGCATTTATTATATTGTCAATAGTTTACCACAAGTCTAGGCCATCAGACTAAACTAACCCAAGACCAACACGTAAGCTAACTTAACCAAAGAAATATTAGTTTAAAAAGATTTAGGATAATCGTGTGATAAACAACAATCACATTATTGATGTCTAAGTAAGATAATATAAAATCTTTTTATTAGAAAATTTATAAGATGTAATATTAGCTGAACTTCCTAAAGAGTAAATTTACATAAAGAAAATTGTTATTTAAGCTTCTTTTTTTTTCAACAAAAAAAATTGTTTATCAAATGGATTAAGTCAACCTATTTATCATAATTTTGTGTTGTCATCTGGATCTTATATCTGTTAATCATGTTTCTGTCCAATCATGTCAGGTTGGATCAGCGTGCCATGCTCAATATTGCCAACCCTACTTCATAGCAGAAAATACAATGCCCAATTAACATATTTGAATTTTTTAAACAAAATTTCAGAGGAGACTGTAAATATACATTAAAATGAATTTCACAGTTTATAAATATTTTGTAAAAAGAAACATCTTTCAGGTCCGGTCACTGAGTTTGAGCACCTAACAACAACAAGCCTTATTAGTTTCAATGCCTCAGGATTGGCTACATGGCTTATCTCAATATGCAAAGCTTATGATTAGCAATCATAAAGTAAAATTAAAGATGGAAAAAAAATTGAAGCGTGTGGTGATAACATTCACAGCATAAGATCTATTAGTCTTCTAGAAGATTATGTTAACAAGAAAGCCCAAACTTGAAAAAGGATCGTCATTATCAAGGTAGTTCCATATGGTTTTTTGACTATTTATGTGGTAAAAAAAATAAGGCACATCTAGACAAACCCCAAACAGTTGGGAATTGAGGCTTGTAATAGTTGCTTATATACTGCTAAACAGTAATGAACAGCACAGAGCAATGCTCTTTATGCCAAACCTAGATCATGCATTGTCGTAGCAATATTATACCAAGTCTTTGAACAAAATGAAAGAAAAGATAGGTATCCTTTATCCAAAGGATCACAATGCATTGCTTTTGGACAACACAGAATTTGATATACCTGATTGTCATAGCTGAAAAAACTGGAAAGATTTTCCGTAGATGGTTTGAATTCGCCAGTTTGTATCTTGTGCTTCTCATACTCAAAGAGTGTCTGCATATGGCGAAAACTCAGATTTCAATAAAAAAAGGGTGCATCAAAAATAATAATAATAATAAATGATTGTATTTTAACACACATGAAAAATGAAGTAAATAAAAATTACTGGTAAAACATCATGACAGAATTCTATCATTGATGTTGATTATATGGTACATAAAACATAATAATCAACCACGATCCCTCTATCCTTTGAGACCAAATAGGTATGCAGAAAATATAAATCAAGGTACGAAATCTAAACTTAGACAGGCTGAATGTACCTAGTCCAGACAAAGATTACCACCCAAACCATTCAATTTTCGGTAATTTATGTGCACCACACATACAGCACAAATCCATTCTCTTGCATGACTTTCTAAAAAGCCAAATATTTTTAGTAATTTTTATTTCTTTTTTATAATGAAATAATTTTAAGTGGTGTTGGAAAGCATGTCTTAAAATACAGAAAACTAAGTCATCAGCGAAAAACTTACTACACAAGGAATATATACCTCCATTTTTTAAATAAAAGGATAATATTGCCAAATTTCCTTTGGCACTGCATATGCAAAATTTTAGATTTTATGGTAATCAAATGAGAAGAGAAGAGAGTATTTAAACTATAAAGTTATTGAAAACCCTAAGATTACAGTAAGCAATAAAAGGTGGTAACTTAATGTTGACCCTTGGCATAACCTCTGCAAATGTCTCTATAAATGCACTATGCAATGTGTCAATTGCATAACCTCCACATATGCTTTTTGAAACAGTTAGTTCATCTACTAACGTAAAAAGATAGTAAGTTAATGTTGACCCTTGGCATAACCTAAACCCATAAGAAATAATTTGTTTCATTTCCAGAAACTCAAGACCTATAAACAACATTAGTATATATATCATATATCTTATGGTGACATTGAAACAATTACTTGTATTCGTTTCTTCATCAAAGCCCACTATAACAATTCCCTATGAAGTATATTATAAGTTTTTTCTTACTCACTAAAAAGCATATGCAAATTATTCTCCTTTTCTCTATGATTTTCAATAAGTTGTCTTATTATGAAAGAAAAAATATATATATTCAACTTAATGCAAAAAAGTACTTGTAAAATCAAAGTTACAAATATTAATATACATCAATTTCATTGTGAAGTGTAAGATTCTAATATTAAAATATAGAGCAACTCTAACACTTTAACCATGCTCATTTCTCAGCCACTCTATAGTAGATCCGGATACCAAAATAGATGACAAAATATCTAGAAAATATGATCAAATAATTGATGCACACATTAATCAAATGCAGTTACCTTCTCATAAAAATTTCGAAATGACGAAGAAATGGATGTAAAAGTCCTGCATAAGGCATTCAATAATATGGCAGTGTCATTCCACAAGGGAAAAAAATGCTTTTATAGGTAGTGCAGCAACAAAGAACTTCTGAGGAAAAAAATGGGGGGAAAAACTGTAGCTCTATTGCAGTACTCACGGATCAGTACACTGCCATCCATATTTCCTCTAAGGAATGTCATACCAAGGATATTAAAATGAGCATAAGTATGTCTATCTATTCATTTTTCAACATTTCCTTGCAAAACAAAGAATCAAATAATTAATATGCAGATAAAAAATAAAATTCTGCACCATACTTTAGGGGGAAGAAATTACTTAAGTGGGAAGTCAATGCTAAAAGGATATTATCAAGAAACTAACTAGCAATTCAAAATTGATGTTCTTCTGTCTGTTTATTCCATTTTAATAATTTTTACTAATGATATTGGTAAACTATAACAGCCAATGCTTGAAGATTTTTTTTAGTTCCTAGTCATACAATGTAAATACTTGGCATGAAACTTGTAAATTGGAAAATGTGAATTTCATCTATTCAATAACATCAGTCCTCCAAATCAAGCAGCTAATTAGTTTTCTAAATTACACACTTGCTATCTGACTAAAGGAAAGAGAATGATAAATTAATATAAGGTAAAGGAAATCTCACTTTGGAGGATTAAAGCACTCTCCGACTTGACGCCAAAGCCTGCATGCTGTCACCTGACAGAAATAGATCAACTATCAGACAATTAGCAAAGGCAGACTTTAATGCAATTAAATAATGCAGAGTTAGTTCAGAAGATCCATGCTTTTGATAGGATACAAATTCTATGTAAGGAAGCAACAAGTTTCAGCACAAACTAAAGTTGCATAAAAACAAAAGGCCACAGGTGGTGCAAATATTATATATATACACGCATGTCTTGTTACATTAGTAATAGTAACATTTATAGATATGAAACTGTAGCATCGACCTTCCACATGCTTATCAAATATAAAAACTGCTGACAATTTAGCTAAGATACTATGTTCATTTATTGTCTTAAACTGAGTTAGTACTAATATATTCCACCGCTATAGCGTTCTACATCATAGATTCCCATTATCAAAAATAGAGTATATGGGGCAAAGGGATCATCCTCTTTTCCTGGCTCCCATAAGCATACAAATCAGTAAGTCCTATTGAATTGAATATTAATAATTGTATAGCCTTTCATAGAGTTGAACAAGGGATAATATCCATATAACCCACACAGAACAGATTTGTGTAGTTGAAAAAAAGAACAGCGAGGAATCAACGTTTGGCGCCAGAAGCAGGTTAAGTGAAATAGGTATGACTTGACATTACTCTGAAGCCTGAAAAGATCTATTCATTTGCTTATCTCGCTTATTCACATTAATTCTGTATGCCGACTAGCTAAAAATTACTAAATAAGTTCTCTAAAACTCGATTGTTAAATGATTATCAAACCAATTTCTTATTCAACCCAAAGATGAAAAAAAAATCCTAAGAAATAACATAAAATGACTAACTGTAATCTATGCAAGAACTAAGAAACAAAATTTAGAAGTAACTCCTATTGTTGTGTACCAAACTGTCTCTTAACTCATAGACAGAAGTATGCTCTAGAGGCTCAAGGAGGAAATCCACTTGATAGAACGTACAGTTACCTGATCATAACCACCAAATCTAGTAACTACTCTCCACAACCTGCCAAAGAAAACAAGAAACACTTCTTTGCAGTTTTAATGTCGTAGAAACATCAAGAAACATAAAATAAAGGATGGTAAACTTACTTGAGACAATTTAATAGTTTACCATAAAACTTTGGTGGTTTGAATTCCATGTGCCGTTCCAGGAAGAAATCCTCCAGCTCCCTCAAAAAAGCAGCTTGTTCTTCCTCAGAACCGCAATCACCATCAAAGTGTGGCACAATGCTAAATGAGGTACCAGAAACTTCCACTGGTCCTGCATCTATTGGTCCTGTATTATTCTGAGACAGTGGAGCCACAGCTTCTTCCATTTCTCCAGTATCAAAGTGTGGTACAATGCTAAATGAGGTACCAGAAACTTCCACTGGTCCTGCATGTATTGGTCCTGTATTATTCTGAGACAGTGGAGCCACAGCTTCTTCCATTTCTCCAGTTTTGAGGTCTATAATACTTCTCTTATCTGAATCAATTTCCATGGGTGCAGCTGGCACAGTGGCATTATCATCAATTTGTCTACTCATCAGAATCGGATCACTTTGCATCTCAAATGGTGTTCTATAAGCTTGCGTCTCCAATGGTGTGTAACTAGTATTATCTGATTTCTCAACCAAATTGTTCTCTACAGATGCATGGAAAGATTCAGAGGCACGGCTTTCTGTTTGCATGACTAAGTGAGTGTCGTAGACTGCCTTCTCTGGTAGTGTGCCAACATTTTTCTTCTCCAACAGTGTATCCTTGGCTTTCTCACAATTCTCAGCTAAAGTATGCCCTTCAGATAGGTGGGCAGCTTCCAATTGATCAAGTACAAGGACTTGCTCATCCGTTTGCATCTCCATGAGTGTGCTATCAGTTTCCTTCTGCAGGAGTGCACCATCCATATCTGATTCCATGATCAAATCAATTTCTGTAGATGCATCAACAGATTTAATATTATCAATCAAATCAGCTTGTTCTTGCAGCAAAGAGTTCTGTTTTTCCACATGCTTCCCCTCCAACGGAGTCAATAAGCTTCAGTCTTGAAGTTTTGTTTCTATCCTTGCAGAGAGATTATTTATTGCATACTCCGGACCAGCATTAACCATCGACTCAGTCACTGGCGACCACATAAGGGCCCATCAGAAGATAATTAATTCTTAAAAATCAGCATCTTATGCAATGTAAATAGTTTTCAAAGTAACTTGGATCTCCAGAAAGAATGAAGTCCTGATGCTCCACAGTAAAGAACTTAAAAGGCACTAATGTTCAATCTTATCAAGAACATATAATATCTCGGAATTAAATCACAAGAATCCAAACTATATCAACTTGATTTTCTCGATACCCTAGAAACGGTCTACCCAAAGATCAACACCTCGTTCTGTAACATAATGAACGGACAATAACGCATCATCAAATCATACAAAATTGCAAGATGATCAAGTAATTGATGCCACGAAACAGACCTGGTATCAACCCCAATTCTCACCCAGAGAAAAAGAAATTAAAAATCGCATTATCATCAATCCTAACCCCTTCTATACATTTTAACAACATGAATTATTCTTTATGAAATAAATATATTTTCTAACAAATCTTAATCAGGGATGTTATTCTAATAAAAGAATATATCCTTTATAAATTAAATCTGTGACTGCGCATTACCCGGATGAAGCGAGACGGAAGAACAGGATAGCCTAGAGACGCCCGGCGTGCGACGCGCACACCGCACCATCGATTCTTCCGCGAGTCAGAAGCGATATTTAGGGATATGTGCGCCCGCGAGCCATAGAAGCTTCCTGGGAACTCCAATGGCGACGAAAGCGCTCCGATTCGCTCCAAAACCCCAGGCTTCGCGATGGAAGAGAAAGAGAAGGAAAAGGAGTCAGACGCGGAACTTAAATTGGGCGAGTGCCCGGTTTTGGGCATATATGTCCTGCGGTGTACGTACCGCATCAAAAAAGCCTAATATTATTCCTTTTTCATCCGTAGGATTTATATTGAGTGGGCCGTAACCGTAAATCAAAAAGAGCAACACCGTTAGCGAGTCACCGCACCACTAATTCAAAAAAAAAAAAACTGTTTATTTTCAAAATCACCAAATAAGCTTCCTCATTTAAACTGACCATTATACCCTTCTTATCTACGTCTATTAAAAAAATAAAATAACAATATAAAATTAAATATGATAATACAAAATTGTTATATACCTTTAAAAGTAATTTAACATTAACTTAAGTAACCTTTAAAAAATTGTATTATTTTTAAATTTTATTTTTATAATATTTTAGTTAAAATTGTTCAAATTGGATTATTGTAAGTAACTACAATTTTTATAATCTTAAAATTTATTAAATTAAGAAAAATGCTTGTATTCTCCGCTTATATTTTTATTATCGTTTACAAATAGAGTCTCCAACTTAATAAAAAATGATAAATTATAAAAAGTTTCATCCTCATATAGTAATTTCTTTACAAGAAAGATTAAGAATTCAATGAGACATTTTAAATTCTTTAAAAATTAACTTTAATATCTCGTGTAGTAAGTGCTCATATAATTATCAACGATCGTTCACAAATGACTGTTATCATAATTGTTGATCGAACCCCCTAACGTCTCAAGCTCATGCTTATGAATATTAAAAGGTAGGACAGAATTAAAATTGGACTATATTATTATCGATGGTTT
>JBAMHZ010000103.1:6036489-6049976 GCA_037177395.1 Alpinia galanga | reverse complement strand
ATTTCTTGAAAAAAAAAAAGTAAAAAAATTATTTATCTATGATAACAAGTTCAACACGATCATATACATGGTTCGATAGTGCTGGATTTTTACTTCACAATCTAAGATTTATAGTGCTTTAGGATAAATTAACAACGCAACAATTCTCCCTCAAAGACTAATGAATAACCTCTGAGAATTGGTGCAAATATTCTCAAGCTTTACTTCTTTTATAAGCTTTCTACTGATGCTAAAATTCCTTAATTGTTGTGCATAATTAATTGACTAAAAATTCAACCGGTTGGTTATGCCCATGTTGGGGCCTGAGATACTGGGCGACCCCATTGTACCATATCATGAAGCCTCCCACGTATAAAAGATACTGCTTGTGACAAGCAGTGTGTGTAAGTGTGCGTGCATGAAATCTATGCATGGGAGAAGGGAGATTTACTTCTTTAAAGGGAGTAGCGAGAACTCTCATCTGTTAAAGAGAATAAGAGATCATCATTATACATCACCGGGTTAAAGATCGAGACGTTGTGGTGATAGTTTATTATTTATGACTATCATTTAGTCATCCGACTGTGAGTTATTCGGGATCACAATTTGCAGTGTTGAAGTTTTCTACATTTACGATTGAGATAATCTTCGAACTCATTCTGATTATGGTTCTATAGAAATTAAATATTTCTATATACTTTCGCCGTGAGAAAAGAACCAACCTTATTTTTTGATATTTGTATCATAATTAAGTATTCTAATATTTGTATCGAAGCTAAGTTAGAAATAAAATTTTCAAAATTTAGAGTTCTATACATAGATGAGTGCTTGACTCGACAATGCTCAAAAGTGCTTAGAAAGTGATCATTAGTGCTTGACTGTCAGCACATGCCGAAGTGCGCAACACAAGCTGAGATCGACATAAGTCGAGGTTGGTGTTGGATGTAACTTGTCCGGAGGTAAGGAATTGTTGAGTGGGCTTGAGCTGTTGAGGCCGAGTCTAAGAGGCCAAACTGAGCTGCCAACTTGAGCTGACGAATCTGAGAGGTCGACCTAAGCTGAGTCGTCGACTGTCGAGTTACTCGAGTCGAGTGCTGAGTCACCTGAGTCGAGTCGCCGATTGCCAAATTACCTGAATCGAGTTACCGACTGCCGAATTGCTCGAGCCAAGTTGCCAATTGTCGAGTCACCAACTGTCGAGTTGCCCGAGCCGAGTTGTCAACTACCAAGTTATTTCTAATTACTAAGTTATTGATTGCCGAGTTACCGACTACTGAGTTGCCCGAGTCGAGTTGCCGACTGCTAAGTTACTGACCATCGAGCTGCCCGAACTGAGTCACTGAATCTAAGTCACCCTGAGTCGAGTCGCCAAGTCACCCCAAGTCGAGTCGTCAAGTGCCGAGTCAGCCGAGCCGAATGGTCAAGTCACTCCGAGCCAAGTCGTTGAGTGTCGAGTAGCTGAGTGTTGAGTCACCTGAGCCGAGTGGCTGAGTTGGGAGGAGCCGAGGTCTACGTTCAACACATATTCCTTAAAACAAATTCATCTCATCTCTGTGGTACTTAGAGGTCAGCACAAGACATTCATTTCTCAGGATACAATGACGAACCACAATCTCCACTAAGCACTGGTGGTTGCAGCAAACTAAAATGCACTTGAGTGCTATCACAGTGATTCTGCCGAGTGGTAGGATATTCGATAGACAAAGAGAAATAAAGAGAGGGGAATGTAGGTGGATGGATAGATTACTCATCGTCGTCCTTTTTTTGCTCATGACTTAGGCTTCTTTTATAGGAGTCATCTCCAAGGCTGGCTAAATAAAAGTCATTAAATCACTTTTATTCGCCGTAGTGAAATGTCAAATGTTTTGAACGGATTATCATTAATCATTATTAATGCATCCGTTACGATTAAGTAAAAAATAACTCAGATGACAAAATGTTAATCCATTCACTTGAATAAATTTATCACACCGGTCTAACTTCGACACACGCAGATCGCGCTCGCACACAAATCACCTAAATTTAGTGCAATCCGAACCCTAGATTTGTACCCTTGCGGGTGTGTATGTGAGAGAGAGCCTCTCTCATACATTTATTCACAATATACACAAAACAATATAAATCAACCATACGCACAATGTCGTCTTCTTCGTCCATATCCTTTTCCATTCACATTTCTCTAACCGTAAAAAAATGAAGCAAAGCAGCAAATAAATCTCATACCACAATCGCAATAGTTGAACAACTGCAATTTGTTAAACCAATCCAAAGAAGGATAAAAACTCACAACATCCGTTGCGCTCTGGACTTGCAACCATCGAATCGAACCCAATGAGAACGACTGCTGTGCTTGTAAACAAAGGTCATAAAAAAAAACGCATCTATAAAGGCAAATAAAGAAATTACTGCTAACGAAACATCATCTAAGATTCAACCGCAAACAAGTCTCTAAACATAATCTATTTTTCCAAAACATGAAAAAGGAAAAACTCACTAAACGAGACCGGAGCTTCAAGATCGCCGATACACTCCGGAATAACACCATCGATCCAACGATTCCTGCTCGTATGAAACATCAAACAGTATCAACACGTCGAGAAATCGCCCGATGAAAAATCAAACTAAAAGGAATACTTGATCCGGAATCACACGGCTCGACGGAATTCGAAAAGGAGACGAACGAGAAAGGGGAGAGCGCCTAGGGCTTCAGAAAGCGAGAAATGCGGAGATGGATGCGATCGCAGAGGATGATCACCCGAACAACTGAACGAGGAAAGAGGCAATAGATCAACTTATTGTAATTAGGAAAAATTATTTGAATTCATTTAAATTTATTTATTTTTTAATTTTAAACTTGATTTTTTTTATTAAATATATTTGACGGCCAACTGAATTTTAATGAAACGTGGCTCGACGCGAGGGTTCGCGTCGACTCGTGTCGCTTGTTTCATTAAGCACGTGACACGTGTCCTCAAGCAAGAATAATTTAATTCATATCTCGTCTTTTATTTATGCACAAGAGTTGCGACGTTGGTTCGTACGGATCGATCGCCGGAAATGCAAGCGGGGAAGAGCGCGACGGAGTCCGTGAAGGAGGCGGCGGCCGGCATCGCGGCGTCGGCACAGGCGGGGATGGAGAAGGCCAAGGCAACCGTGCAGGAGAAGGTGGAGAAGGCGACGGCCCGGACGCCGGCGGAGAAGGCCGCGGCGGAGGCGAAGAAGCGGGAGAAATTTCGCGAGGCCGAGATCGTGAAGCAGGAGGTGATGCGGCGACACGAAGTGCCGCAGGATCACTCCGGTGGCCGCGTGGTCGACCCGGGCGACCGCTCAGTCGAGGGAGCGCCGGGGGTGGTGGTCGGGCACCCGATCGGCGAGCAAGGCGTGGAGGCTGCGGCGGAGTCACTGCCGATCGTAAGGCCGACGGGGACGGGGCGGCAGTCGGCGGCGCATAACCCCTTCGTGTTCGTGGTATCGGAGGAGCCGGCAGCCACTACGCATAGAAATTCCGAGGGCGGAGCAATTAGTTAATGCAGCGGTCGTGTTAATTACTATGATATCTTAAATCATAATCATTAAATAATACGATAAAATTAAATATATAAGTACGATGGAATGATATGATATTATCAATTAAACTATAACGTATGAGTAACAATATAATTTCTAAGGTATTAAAATATTTAAGTTATAATTTTAATTGTTATTAATTATGATTTATGTCAAATATTTTATAATTACAATTAGGTTTCTTAATTTGTACTAAAATTTTCAAAATTTAGCCCATCATGACTACAGTCTAAAATGTATCAATTTTAATCATTTTTTATAATTCTCTAAATCTATTGTAATATTCTAAAATTCTTTTAGGATTAATTTTTAAATTTAATTTTAAAATATCACATACTTTAAAAATACTCTAAAGTACCAATTTTATTCATGGTTAGGCGACGTACTTGTGTTTGAAAATACATGACTTTTTCCCCTCTCTTTTAGGAGTGAAAAATATGAATAATTTACTATGTGTTTTGTTTTTGTGTTAGTAAATCTAAAAATCCTAATTTTTTCATCGTGAAAAGCGCGATGGTCATTTTTTGTATTTTGACTATTTTGTGAATAAATAATTTGTTTAATGTTAATATATACAAAATTTTAACCATAGAAGATTGTAGAGTTAGATATACAATCATGGACAATTTATTATATCGCACACTCAGTATATAGGGACAGAGAATTGAAACGCTAGATCGTTGTGCGACTTGTGTGCAGCAGTTTTTCTATCGTCGATTTAATCACGATTACGGAGTAACTAAGAAATATATATTATTTATTTTGAGATTCTTCTTCTTCAGCGATCGTTATAGTCAATTTTTGAATCCGTCGAAGATGGTGTCGCCTGACCGATCGGACCGTGATCGAATTCTAATTAAAATTTGATTAAAATCTACTGCAATTGTAGCCACTAGTGCCGCAGTCGTTGGCGACCACAATCACAATAGATTCTGACTGAATTTCAATTAGAATCCAGCTGTAATTCAATCAGACTTCGATTACAGCTGCACTGTAGCTAAATTTCAATTGAAATTCACTCAAAATTCATCGTGATTGTGGCCGCCAACACCACGACCCTGGCGGGTGCAATATATATATATACCTCGTGTGTATATGCACGTCGTTGTTCGAATAAGTACTATACTCAACCCCTTAAACTCGTTGGGGTTACCACTGCCGTCCTTATCATCAAATCACGATAAAAAATGTACGTTGTTATCGTACATTTATACTCGGGTGCTCACAGATGCACACAATAAAGTGCACAACTTAATAAAACTCCTCTATATATATATATATATAATATATATATAACTCATTTTTAAATGCACACGAGTACTTTTATTAATTATCTGATCGTTTATGTACTGTAGTCCAATCCTTAAATTCAAAGGGATAAACGATAGATAACGAAGGTGTTTACGTGCTCACAAATAAGTTCTGTAGAATAATATTTCTATAGATATTATTCTACATAATTCATATGTGAGCATTTTTGTTATCTATCGTTAAATTTCTATAAATTCAATGATTGAACTATAGTGCATAAATAATCGAACGATAAATAACGAAGGTGCTTACAAATAAATTGTATAGGGTAATATTCCTTATATATATAGTTATAAAGTAATATTATTTTATATAATTTATCTGTGAATATTTTTATTATCCATCGTTTGATCATTTGAATATTACAGTGTAATCTTAAAATATAGAGGAATTGACCGATAAAATAAATGTGTTTATTGACAATCACAAGTGGATTATATAAGATAATATTTTTATATAATTATATAAAAAGAAATGAAAAAACAGTTGGCAGACTGTCCAAAGGACTAAAATGAGTTCTGCGCTGTCAAGTAGTCGTATCGAGCTCAACAGAGGTGAGCGCAAACCCTAAACCTCACTCAACGTTGCCACCATCGCCGCCTTGGCGACGAGGAGCTCTTCACTCAGTGGTCGCATCGGCAGCCCTTCCTCGTCCTGCCTACCGCCGTCCACTTCCCATTTGAGAAGCGAATCGAAAGGAGATCCTGCTTCGACGAATTTGGAGTCTTCCAGTTGCAAGTACAGGTAAGAGATATCCTCAAGTTGGCTCCAATATAATGCTTCGGAGTGGAGTGCTCCAATATGCTCATATCAGCCGTCGTGGATAATTGTTGAGAACAGGTTGATGATTTTATAGCGTCAAATCAGTTTTAGCTGTACATTTCTGACAATGCCCGTATTAGAAGCTCCGTTGCTAACAAACCTATCTTGTTTAATGGCTGTTTTTAAAATTTGAACTAATGTTAGATAAATTGAAAGGGTAAAGAAGGAGCCTTGTCAGGCATATCTCTGATTTATGTCATTGTTTGTGGTATTTGTTTCTTTGTTGTGTTCCTTTTGGTACCTTGGCGATTCTTCTACTTTTGTGCATAGAATCTTTTGTTTAAAATGCATGGTCGCTATATACACTGAGACCCAGTTAACGTCTAGCGTAAACTCCTTGTTTCCACTATGACTTATGTTGTTTGCTATGATATCTGAAGAACTATGGCGGTTGCATCAGCAGTTGCTGGTTTACAAGTGGTGGGAGCAAACCATTGCGCCGCCACTTCTAGGAGGGTGTTCATATCTATGACAACAATCTCCCAGTTCAACTTGAAAGTAGCCAGTCAAGGGTTCACAAGCTTGTCAAATGCCTTCTTTCTCAAATCCCTTTCAAAGAGACATCCACCCTCTATAAAATATTCCAGAGTCATTACCAGGGCAATGTCTGGGGAAACTGAGAAAACATTGGCATACGGCTTACCCATTGATCTAAGAGGTATTGGATTCTTTATACATTTCTTTCCCACTCATTATAATTTTAAAAAAAATCTTTTTTCTTTTATATTTGTGGTAGCATATTAAATATTTTAGTATCTTAAATCAAATATTTTTTGCATCAATTTATAAATTCATTGCCTCAAGTGAATGTTAAGTGCATGGTGTTTGCTTATTCACAACCTAGATAAAAAAAAATCATTTTTTTTAGATATTCTAGTGCTTGAATTCCTTGATGATATTGACTGGAAAATTTGGTAGCGCATAGTTCATTGCTTACAAGATGATAAATCGTCATTTACCCATACATGACTTGCTGTGCTTTTCATCTTTAGTTAGCTTCAACTACATACTGCTTTTGTTTTTTGAGGTAAGAGAGCTTTTATTGCGGGTGTGGCTGATGACAATGGCTATGGTTGGGCAATTGCAAAGGCCCTTGCTGCTGCTGGAGCAGAAATTCTTGTTGGCACATGGGTTCCTGTATGTGAATTTGCATTCCCATAAATTTTTGCTTTTTAATACTGAATAACTACTGACAAAATTTCGTTATTGAGGCTTAGGCTCTAAACATTTTTGAGACTAGCTTAAAGCGTGGCAAGTTTGATGAGTCTCGCAGGTATGTGGGTTACAAGAATTATGAACATTCTTGCAGGTTTTGTTTTTGCTGTACCTTATCACTGTAGCTTATCCTTCCACAATTCATAACTTTATTTGGGTGATTATGATAATGATGCTATTTTGAAGATTGCCAAATGGTTCTCTTATGGAAATTGCCAAAGTATATCCTCTCGATGCAGTTTATGATACTCCTGAGGACGTCCCAGAAGATGTACGGAAAAAAATGCCTAGGATATTGTTTCATTGAACTTATCTTTGCCTTTTCCACTTTATAATGACTTGATGTTATGTTGCATTTTAGGTCAAAGCAAATAAACGTTATGCTGGGGCCTCAAACTGGACTGTCAAGGTAGATAGTTGGACCATTGAACTTGTTAATTCTCACTCCTACCAAAGTAATGCTTTGGAATTAAATTGGCTTCTTATTGTTCAATGATTTTTCTCATTTGCACAGGAAGTAGTTGAATCTGTGAAGAATGATTATGAAAACATTGATATCCTCGTGCATTCACTTGCTAATGGACCGGAGGTCTTCCTTTATTTTCTTATTTGTGCACATACATGCATTTATGATCTTTTTCCCTTTCAAAATTTCAGTGTCTGTAAATAGGTAACAAAACCACTTTTGGAGACATCTAGAAGAGGATACCTTTCTGCAATCTCGGCTTCAAGTTACTCTTTTGTTTCATTGCTCCAATGCTTCCTTCCAATAATGAACCCAGGTATATTCAGAGTAGACTAACTTTAATAAAACCAGATTTCATTTTACTGTTTCCACAGATAAATGTAACATCCCTTCGATGTGATACATGTGATATTTCAAAGGGAGCTGATTATGGGCATTGCATGAGATATTTTGACTAGTATAATCAAACATCTTTACCGATAGTTTGTACAATTGCCAAAAAAACAAAGTTAGCATAACTAGATAAATATTTTATTGATTTTATGGATATTGTCATTCAATTTTTTCTTGCTTGACAGTTTTGATATTTTGGTTTTTTATGTTAATTTAGCAATTGCTTGTATCCATTGAACTTTTAAACTCCAATGTGGCAGGGGGTGCTACATTGTCATTAACATATATTGCTTCCGAAAGAACCATTCCAGGGTATATTCTGTTCTCTAGCTTCTCTAGTTAAACCAGTTGAAGTTGTTTAAATTGTGTATGTTCATTTTTTATATCTATATGCAGATATGGAGGTGGAATGAGTTCTGCAAAAGCAGCCTTGGAGAGTGATACTAGGGTGCATTTGGTTTCCTTTATCTTTAATGTTATAATATACTGACGATGATTTGTGGTTTGAACTACCTGTTTTTTTCTGTTTACTTCTGGCTACAGGTATTGGCTTTTGAGGCAGGACGAAAAGGCAAAATTCGAGTAAATACAATATCAGCAGGTACAGACTTCTCAGAAATATCATTGATCCCTTTAATATTTCTCCTGATTGATAATTTTACTTTGAGTGTGTTTGTCTTGTAGTGTTTTTTTATTTTTTTTTATTTTGTAGCATTTGGGGCAAGGAAAAATTACAGTAGTGAATGTTTTTCCTGGTCAAATGTAAAATGTGGACATTTATGGGGAAAACGAATTCAATTCAAGATGGGTGGTAGTCATTTTTCTCCACTTAAGTTGCATATTTATCACTAAAGCATGTAGTCATCTCAACAAGCCTATGCTCATAAGTTATTTCTTCAAAGTTTAGCATCTGGGGAACTAACATTACATCTAAGAATACAAATATATATTATATTATGAATACATAATAAGTCAAGCAACATGCTTCATGGAAATTGTTCATGATTAATTCACAATTTTACGAGTGAGGAACTTAAGAATTTATGGTTAATTATATTCAAGTTCAGTTGTTTCATTTACTCTTAATAAATATTTGTTCACTTAGATTTCCAAATGACCAAAAAAGAGAGAGAGAGTTTCTACCAACTTGAATACTATTGTGTTCAGTATGTGCATGCAAACATTATGTTTCTCTCCTTTTTTGTTTATGTTAATATGTGCTCAGGGCCATTGGGAAGTCGAGCAGCAAAAGCTATTGGATTCATAGAAAAGATGATAGATTATTCATATGCTAATGCCCCGTTGCAGAAAGAACTGCGTGCAGGTTGAAACCATAAGCTTTACTATATAATTTCTATTGTATTGTTAGGTGATGAGGAAAGGTTTCCACTCATCCTAGTTCCATTCCACATGATTCTTTCTCTTCAAATAATGACATGTTTGTGCAGAGGAAGTTGGCAACACAGCGGCGTTCTTGGTGTCACCTCTGGCTTCAGCAGTGACTGGTTCTGTAGTTTATGTGGACAACGGTTTGAATACCATGGGGCTTGCCCTTGACAGCCAAAGACTCGCAACATAAGATATTAAAACAGGTTTTGATTTTCTTGTCCATGGGTTCAATTCATTCTATATCATTGAGGAAGAGTTGGTTCTTAACATTCCATGTGAGTTGTTTTTGCTCAATTAACACCTTGATTATTGGTGCTAGTGATACTTAGTATTTGCCATATTTTTTCTTCTTTCTTACATCGATCTAATTGTATAGTCTTGCATAAAATTCAGCATCTGCTTTTTGAGCGAAAATGCGGCAACAATACATCCAGAGGTGACATTATTCACCTCTACAATTGGTCTTGCAACCCAAACATCTCGTCACTATTTGAACCTTAGCAATGAACAGGAGCATTAGAACGATATTTAACTACCTCATATGTTTCTTTCCAGCATCTCTTGGTTCCTCCTATAAGACTCCTCCATCTCCAGCCTAAACTTCTCATGGCAGCTAGCGATAAACTTCTCCGCAAGCTGGTCGATCTCATTCTCTCCATCCTCCCCTAGAGCCTCCAAATCGTCCTCAACCCATTCGAGGTGTCCCACAAGTGACATCTCTGCTTTGTCATTGCCATCCTCTGTCAAAATTAATGCTGAATTCCAGGGAGAGTCATAGCACAAACAATAAGTATCAAACTCGCCAAAGACAGGAAGCTCAGGGATGGGACTGATGATGTTTGGGGACGACCAGTTCAGTTGCAGATTTAGCAACTCGAGCTGTTGCTCCTTCCTCCGCTTCCTCCACTTCTTAGCAAGGGTGTGTATCAGATGACTGGCACGTTGAAAGACGCAACACTTGAAGAGGCTCTTGATCTTGAGAGAGCCTGAGTTAGGGGAAGACTCTCTCACTGTGAAATCAAAGAATGATTGTAGATATCTTTTAGGATTTCGGTTGGCCATTAGGCTTAACAACCAATTCTTTGAGGACCCTTATAACATCTACACTTGGTAGCCTCGTCCACTGTAATTTAATAGCACATGTATTATATAATTATATAGTTTTACATTTTTTCACTGAAGTAAAGTCGAACATAGCTTTCTTTGCACAGGGACAATATACTTTTCCACATGCGGTTGGAAGGTAGGTTAGAGTGGAGGTCTCAAACCCAACTGAGTCGGAGGTTGAGATCGACATGACTAGTTTTATGTAAAGTAGAATGGTTTGTTCTACTAAAAGGATGAAGTTAGTTTTGTTGCAAATAGTCAAGCAAAAACTATTCTATATTCATTCAATATATTGTTCTATCAAGAAATCCCTCAAGTCATGATTTTATATCTCTATATATTTGTTGATATGATCGAAATGTCTCTATCAGTTAAACCAAACTAGATTTACCTCTAGTTTCTAATTTTTGGTTGAATTGATTGGTCTGGTCTGTCTAGAAAACATTTGGCATTAATATAGTGACAAGAGACTCTAGGACAAGGGAAACAGAGCAATGGAAGTAGAAATAGTAGGCAAGATTAATCAAATATATTATCCACAGAGCAGTACTGAACACTCTAAGTTATTAGGTTTGAGATTGTTCTAAAAAGTAGGTAAGAGCTTTAATGACCAAGAAGTTATTTTTTTAAAATCACATGAAAATATTTTAGTATTTCTTAGTCTTGAACACTTGCATGCTAATCCCTATATAATTTGATGAAGTTATTATTGATGAAACTGAATTGTTTATAGTGTGCATTTATGCATATTTGATAACTTGGGGAAAGACAATGATTTGTCTAGATAAATTTTTCATAGTATATTTTTAGTCAATACAGATTTATTATTCTTGCATTTGAGAAGGGATTATGAATGAGAACAGATCCCAAAATAGCCTTCGACAAGAACAGATCATATAACAAAACTTATGTGAAGGGGATTTGACATTTGAGGAGAACGATAAGAAAAATAACTAGTCGAAGATAAGGAGTTAGTGACATTGCAAAACTTAGATGTTGTTATAGGTTTAGACATGAGAATACCTATCTTCTATGTTAGAAAATATCGAAAACAATGGCATGGAAGACAGACATGATCCCAAACTTATACATCATTGGTCCACTAAAGGCTATAAAATCCAATATTTAAATTCCTGTGACATGTTTATGAGGCTACAAGTCAATAATAGAATTCCACAGGGATCTGTTCGAGTAAAAAAGCTTACTGCATTTGCTCAACAAGATGATTTAAAAAGCACTTCATCTAAGATGCACAGCACGTAGATTTAGAACCAGCGGGGTCATGACTGGAGATTGCTATTTGAGTTCCTTTCAGCAGGTTGGAGCTTCCAGTAGGCTCAGTGTTGTCGTCGTCGTTGGCTACAAGGGACTTCTTGCTCACGATCCGGTAAATCTCAGTGAGAATGGTCACGAAAGCACTCTCGACATTGGTCGCCTCGAGGGCTGATGTTTCCATGAAGAAGAAATTCTCATTCTCGGCGAACTCCCTGGCGTCCTCGGTCGGCACTGCACGAAGGCTTCCGAGGTCAGACTTGTTTCCGATGAGCATGATAACGATGTTCTTGTCGGCGTGCCCACGCAGCTCCTCCAGCCATCTAGTCACATGGTCGAACGATTGGCGCTTGGTTATGTCGTAGACTAGCATCGCTCCCACTGCGCCTCTGTAGTAAGCGCTCGTCACCGCCCGGTACCTGCTGGCAGGCATCATAACGACTTTGTCACAGCAAATGAAAGAGAAGATAAGCCTGATCGATTTATCAGATTATCGTTTTAATTTTAAGATTTTGTTTTTTAAGAAATGGGAAATCAAACAAGAACTTGGAGTAAAAATGGTAACTTTGGACAGACAAATTAGGCTGAAAGAAATATCATAGAACAGCAAGGAAGAAGACAGAGAAAGATCTTCGTAGATCATTTAAACTATAATTAACCTTTTATTCAAAGTGTTTTGATAGGAGATTTGTGTCATGTGGGAAGGACCAAGTGGTTAGCATATGCAAATATTATACAATGGACAATGAGTTAATTCTTTGAAAATGCGAGGATATCATTCCTTTATACGTTGGTTATTAGTTTCAAGAGTCAAAGATTCATCATGATTTATTTCTCTTACAATGGTCCAGAAGCGAACTGATAAGGACTTCTAAGTTGACAAATTTTAATCTTTTACATAATTTGATAGGAGATTTGTTGTCCCCACGGGGACACCATAGTAGCTAGTACGGTGCAAATTTGTAACTGATGGGCACGAGTCGATTCCTTGCCCTGGGTGGAAATACTAATCCCGTGTAATCTGTTTTCAAGTGAGTTTGAAGGCCTTCTATGATTTATCGCACTTTATCAAGTTGTGGGATCGGTCATGAGGGACCCTTGCCTTTGCGGTTCAAAGGTTTGTAACCAGTGTGATAAGAGATTTGCCCCGACGGAAAGGATTTAGTGGCTAGCGCATGCAGATGTTGCACAATAAGATAACAGTTCAATCTCCCACAAACACGAGGATGTCATCCCTCCGTGCATTGGTTACTAGTCTTAAGGACTAAAAACTCACTATAATTCATCTCCCTTACGATGGTCCGAAGATGTATTGACAAGGGCTTTTAGGTTGGTAAATTTTAACTTTTTGCACAATTTATAGGAGATTTGTCTCTGCGGGAAGGACTTATTGGATAGCGCATGTAGATGTTGAATAATAAAATAATTGGTTAATTCTTCGCAAACGCAAGGATGTCATCCCTTCATGCGTTGCTTATTAGTCTTAAGGGTCAAAGGCTCGCCGAGATTTATCTCTTTTACGATAGTCCGAAAACGAATTGATAGGACTATTAGATTGATGAATTTTAATCTTTTATGCAATTTGACAGAAGAGATCGAATCCTCTGGGATTGATGCATTAGTATGAGATTGATGAGGATGATAAACCTTTTCAGGTGTCTATTCTCTTATCATGGTAGCTCTTAGTTACGTATAAAGTGTTTCTATGATTTACTTTCTCTGTGTTAATTATAGAATCAATTGGAGACATCGAGGATAAATGAATTATCTTTTGTACCATAGTTAGAGAGAATGAGATAATAAATCCATTAAAAAAACCTTTTTTTTTTTTGGGTCGATGAAAAGTTTGGACAGAGAAATTAGGTTGAAATAACTTAGGACCGAGCAAAATAGGGCGATAAATTACGGAAAAAGCAGGGAGGGGAAAGATCGAGGAGGAAGATGAGCTGACCTTTCTTGGCCGGCG
>JBAMHZ010000103.1:5990877-6004975 GCA_037177395.1 Alpinia galanga | reverse complement strand
GCTGCACTAGCCGTCCAAACAAACCCTGGAGACTTTATCTCTAACTTATTAAATATAATGCTTTGATGCTCATTATATATATATATATTTTAAATATATCAAGTTTGTTATGAGTTTAAAATATATATCTTCATATAATAATATTTAAAAAAATTAATGATAAATATATATTTTTATTTTTTATGATACCAAAAATATAAAATATTAAGATTTCATGGCATTGTGTAATGGGCCTAAGCGCATATTAATGGGCTTTAGGGCCATGTAAAATCCAATGACAGGCCCATGAAAATAAATTAAATCGCAGCGACAGATGTATTATTAATTCCACGAAATAAATCTCTCGGTTTTGTAAAATATCCATTGGACTCCTCGACGAGGAGCCTTCTCCGGCGAAATGGCATGCCGTTCCACCGTCCTCCTCCTCCTCCTCCTCCTCCTCGGCCTAATACTTGCACCAGCGGCCACCGATGCCTCCGTCGCGCTTCTCGGAGCGCCGTCTGTTCTAGAGCGAAGGGGACGAGGAGGTGGTGGGGGAGCCGGCCGCGCTCCCCCTGCTCCGGCTCCGCGCTTGCTGTTCAAGGGGATTCGTCCGGGGGAGTTCAAGATACTCCAGGTGGCCGACATGCACTACGCCGATGGCAGATCCACCGGCTGCCTCGACGTGTTCCCTAACCAGACCGTCACCTGCTCCGACCTCAACACCACTGCCTTCATCTACCGCGTCATCCGGGACGAGACCCCTGATCTCGTCGTCTTCACTGGTACGCTTCGTCGAAACCCCCATTCCTCCTCCTATTTTACCTTAATTTTATCTTTCGCTTTGTTTCTAGTGTTTGTGTGAGTTATCGAGAACAATCACACTGGCAGTGTTTTTTTCTTTTTTAATTGTGGGACGGCTGTGATTGTTGATGGTTGGAAAATGACATCCTTGGTAGGATTGATAGAGTTCACTAGAGTCCAGGTGTGAGAACCACTTCCTTGTCCTATTAAATGGACTAACAGATTTAGGGTTCACATTCCTGATGAAGTATATGAAAGCAATGGATGCCAGCCCTCTTTTCATTTGCCCCATTACAACTTGAGTAATAGGTAATCATAGTGGGATATTCTGTAATCTTGAAAATTATCCAGCAAAATATTTTATATAGAAAGTGATAAGATCAGAATTGTTTTTTTTTTTCCTTTTTGATGTATTAGTTATTAAGAACATGAGATCAGAAGCGCTGTCCACTTCATGGTAAAGGAGTCCTCTGCCGTTCACTTCTGTTAACCTTTAGCACAGTCACAGTTGGTAGGTTGCTTGGAATATAAATGCGTTTTGAACTTTATCTACTTGATGGTAAAGAGAGTCTTCTGCTGATGACTGCCATTAAAGTTGGTAGGTTGGTTGTACTAAAATGAGTTTGGACATTAGACGAATCGATACATTAGCTTAATTATGAGGTCCTGGGATCTGGTAAAGAATTACAAATTATATCAGAGCTAATGTGACTTAACCTGGTTAAGTTGGAATAAGTAATTTTTAGATTGATTTGTAATGGTACCATGTTCAGATTGTGTAAATGGGTCAAATTGGTGATTGGATATTCATGTTTAAATTTTTTAATTTTGAAAAAGGTAACAGCTTAGTCTTTTACCAATCTCAGACCAGTCTTTCCTGATGCAGAATTTAGACCAATCCCAAACCATTCCCAACCCATTATACCATAGTGCCATCTCCAGTTCATCAAGTTGTTTCACCAAATTGCTTGAGCTCTTTGCTGAAATAGCTTGATGAACAAAAATATTGCTAAAATACTATTTTTATACAAGAAAACATACCAAATGATCTGCCAAAGTAGCTTGTTGGACTGCTGGTATTTTGGCACCATGTGTTGGATTTGAGCATTTTCAAATTGGGCGAGCTGTCCTCAAAATTTTTTATTAGCAGGTGCCTGATTTGGGGGTATCTCTAGTTTTTTTAGCAAAACAATTTTGATGTATCTATCTAGTTTGTGCTTTATGTGAATATTTAATAATGTAAATGAGGCAAGATTAGCTATATCTTAGAAAAGCAAAATGCATCATTATAAAATTAGTTGAACTTCGTAAAAAATAAATGTATACAAATGCATTTTTTTTCTGAGCTTACTAAAAAGTTTTTTATTCTCAAAAGTTTGTACTACTTGAATCAATTTCATAACTTCATACCTTAATACTTCATAGTATGCGGGATCAATGTTATGCACCTTTCTTTATGTACTGTTAACCCGAATGCGATGTTTGGTTCACTGATTTCTAAATTTGATCAGTGATTAAGGAACAAAACTTTCCATTACAATGGACTTTCCCAGGGAAGTAGAAATTTTTCACAATAAACCCTCCTCTTGATCATTATTAAGGAATAGGTCATTAAGGTTTGATTCTTTTTGATAAAATCTCGAATGACCTTTGATTAAAGCAGCAATAACTGTCAAGATATTGGCCTGGTATACCTGGTGAAAAAAACTGTGGGCTATATATCATTCATAAGGTATCCAAATTGATTCTCTGTTTTATTTATGGCTGAATGCATTGACTGTGCTGAACAGGCGACAACATATTTGGCTTTGATGCAACTGATGCTGCCAAATCTTTGGATATGTCATTTGAGCCAGCAGTCACTCTCAAGCTCCCATGGGCAGCTGTCTTGGGTAACCATGACCAGGAGTCTACCCTATCCCGTGAGGGTGTGATGCGACACATTGTCAGTATGCCCTATACTCTTTCGAAGCTCAACCCAGATAGCTTCGATATTGATGGTTTTGGTAACTATAATTTGGAGATTTATGGCGCGGAGGGCTCATCATTGTCCAACAAATCAGTACTCAATCTCTACTTCCTTGACAGCGGTGATTACTCCACTGTCCCCTCCGTTCCTGGGTATGGCTGGATCAAAGCCTCCCAGCAAGTTTGGTTTAAGCACACCTCCTCACGCCTGCAGGTATTCAAACAAATCGAACCCTTGCTATATTATGATTCACAATCATCATGTGATGAGCCATGTAATTATTTTTATACTGTTATTGCATAGTACAAGTTATGTTATATGCTTTGGAAATCTCAAAGTTCCTACAAGTATATAACGTTAGAACTATGCTTATTAGTACTGATTCTTAACCGACTCGGGTGATGTTCAGGATGCAAAATGGCACGCCTGAGAACCTTGGTTTTAAGCGATTGCATTTTGGAATTTTATAACAAACTAGTTTAATCTTCCATGGCACATGCATTTGAAGCATTCAGATATTCTGCAGAAAGAGTACATGAGGAAACCAAATGCACAGAAGGAGGGCCCACCAGGCCTTGTCTACTTCCACATCCCATTACCAGAATACAGCAGCTTCGATGCATCCAATTTTACAGGGGTGAAGCAAGAGGGTATCAGTTCTGCATCAATCAATTCTGGGTTTTTCTCAACATTGCTAGAGGCCAGGGATGTTAAGGCCGTTTTCACTGGGCATGATCACCTCAATGACTTTTGCGGAAAGCTGACTGGTATTCACCTTTGCTATGCTGGTGGGTTTGGTTACCATGCATATGGAAAGGCGGGGTGGTCAAGAAGAGCGAGGGTGGTGTCGGCATACCTGGAAAAGAGAGTGAATGGTGAGTGGGGAGGGGTGAAATCAATCAAGACATGGAAACGCCTGGATGATAAATACCTTTCCGCCATAGATTCCCAGGTCCTTTGGAGCAAAGGAACGAATGGTAAGCTCCTCTTCTTCTGCTAATGCTGCTTCCATTATTAGTCCACTAACCAAGCAAAGATCAAAATTCTGTACCCGAACTGATCCCTGTTCATTAGCAATTTTACAAATTAGTCAACACTTAATGATTTTCTCTACTAACATTTTGTTTCTAGAACTCATCCTGCTTAGTTCCAATTTCAATTTCGTAGAGCATGAAGATGTAGAATGACTGTTGAACAGAGGCAACAAAACCTGTCTGCATTGTAACCTTCAACCAGAATAATATCCTGAATTTTAAGTTTTGAATTTCTTCTAGTTTCATGATTTGTCCCATCTATGGAACAACTGAACTAATCTTTCACAATTGATTGTAGTTTCAAAGCATAAGCTTACATTCACTCACAGTTGGTACTAGTTTTAGATTGAATAAGAGGTGCATTATGATAGTTGTTTTCGATATGGATCTCTGCACTGATTCACGAAAGGAAATCACAAAACAAATTTGTTTTTACTTGTATCATGTTCAGGTAGACGCAGAAAGAGAACTACTGGACATTGAAGCGACTCACAAATCTATTCCCACAAAAGAATAGACGCTTCAGGAGTCACCGATCCTCGCAGTAAATAAGACAGCTCTCCCTCTGAGAAAAGATAAATAACAAGAGGTTTGCAATCCTTATTTGTAGTAATCGCCTTAAACACTCGTGCTTATGTAAATAGAAGTATTACACTTATCTTTGGAATTGGAATGATGCCATAATAGTTGATTTACTGCATTTTAAAACTGTAGTTATCGATTCTGGCTTGTACTCATAACAGACTGAGCCAAGTCTTGCCCGACAAACCGATCAGGCTCGGGCCATGTTCAGTCCGAACTAGCATCAAATCTTAGTTGAACAATCTTACTGTAGAGGGGATCACAAACTCCAGTTTACTTCCATGAAAGTACATTTAAAGCTCGAGCATAGGATTCTCCACTCCTTTTGTTTGTAATGGTGAAAGAAAATAATAGTAGTTCAAGTCGTGGACTCTTGTGCTTCGTTGGAAACGTATTAAAACACACGGTTTCCCATCTTTGCTAATCTTCTTTCATTAGATGAGCTTTTGCATCGAATCTTCAATACGAATACGAACAAACTTTAAAAAAATTAGCATTTGCTATATTTTTTTTCCGAGTTGTTATTTATAATGACAATTATGAACTACTTATGCTATCATGTGAAGTATTTAAAGGAATAATTAAACGATTTTTTAGCATGCATAACTTGTGCTAGAAGGCTGTTCATCTAATATATATGTATATATATATATATAAACAGTTGGAGTAATATAGTTTAAGTGGAGTTTAAATAAGCTCAATAAAGGCTTTACTTCGACCAATCACGACCATCTTCCTCTCCGACGCCAGCTCACGACGCGACCATTAAGATGACGCTTCCCCAACAACATACCCTTCTCATCGGACCGTCGAAATTGTGCCTACCTTCTCGATCCGTCGTCCGATGGCGGATCTTAATCCTGTCGCCTCGTGGACCGCGGCTCTCACGCCAAAGCGCCTCGATAAGTATTAGAGAGAGACGCCTCTATCTCGCTCTCCCTTTCTCTCGGGCGCGTTAGGGTTTCGGCGAGGTGGACGGCGGCATCCATGGCGCAGGAGAGCAACCGATCGAAGGGCACGGTGAAGTGGTTCAACGACGTCAAGGGGTTCGGCTTCATAACCCCGGACGACGGCGGAGAGGACCTCTTCGTCCACCAGTCCTCCATCAAGTCCGATGGCTTCCGCACCCTCGTGGAGGGCGAGGCTGTCGAGTTCTCGATCTCCGAGAGCGAGGACGGACGCACCAAGGCCGTTGATGTCACTGGGCCCGACGGATCTAGCGTCCAGGGCGGCGGGAACGGGGGCGGACGCAGGGACGGCTTCGGCGGCGGCCGCGGTGGTGGATCGCGAGGAGGAGGTGGGGGGTATGGTGGTGGAGGGTACGGTTTCAACGGTGGGAGTAGGAGTGGTGGTGGGAGGGGTAGGGGCGGTGGTGGATATGGTGGAGGCGGTGGTGGGTATGGTGGAGGCGGTGGTGGCGCTTGCTACAACTGCGGCGAATCTGGTCATATCGCTAGAGATTGCTACCAGGGAGGTGGCGGTGGCGGTGGCGGCGGCGGCGGCAGCAGCGGGGGTGGGGCTTGCTATAACTGTGGCGAAACCGGCCATCTGGCGAGGGACTGTTACAACAGCGGAGGTGGAGGTGGAGGTGGAGGTGGAGGTGGAGGTGGAAGGTACTCCGGCGGAGGCGGAGGCGGTGGGGGTGATCGATCCTGTTACAACTGCGGTGAAATGGGGCACTTCGCTAGGGAATGTCCCGGCAAGAATTGAGCGGTGATCTCTTTCTTGCTTCGTCTCCTTAGCATTTTGCTCAACTGCTATAATGTTTCCATAGTCTTCATGCTGGGTTGCTTTTTTGTGCTGTGGGATGTTTGCCCCTTCTCTATGTTTGATCTTTTTGCTGGTTTTGATGGATTATGTCTTATTTTGGGTTCTGCAAACAAAGTTTGGATGGTGTATAGACTGCTGCTAGTCTTCATCTTTTTTCGTTAAGATATATACATTATGCTTCAGTATATTGCTTGTTCTACTTTCTCATAATGATCTTCTTGTTGTTTCTATTCACATTGTTCATCCACATGAACTACAATTTAATCAATTCTGGTGTTCATATGAGTTTTGGGAAAGCTAAGATTTTGTCATGGGATGTTAACGTGCTTAAACTTGTATTGACTGTAATAAGCTTCAGTGATAATTCATGAAGCTGTTTACTTTTTGAATGAATTTCTTCAAACTTTGTATTAGTTTAAGATCTGTGATAACAAGCACCATTAGCAATAGATGAACATGCTTTGCAAGAATAAGATGCTGAAGTTATTTTTGGTTCTTAGGGGGTTGTTATAAAGGAGATTCCTTTATTGATAATGTTGTATTCTTTTTGTGGGTGTCTGTGTACTTAGCTTTGTTTTGACGCTGGAATCTTCTGAATACGTGGTTGTGATGCATTATGCATAGTAATTAGCTTCTTTTGAACCTTGCTATTTGTGACCTCTAGACTTCTATTGAATTATATTTGTTGTACAGTGTAAGACTTATATTCTTGCTTCTCTATGCCACAAGCAAGAGAAAAAAAGATGGTTTTTGTTGATTAATTTTTTCTTTTTTCTTTTCATGCCATGATTTTAGATTTAAAAATAATTGCAGAAACAACTATGTTTGTCAATGCTAATTGGTGGTTTTTTTTTCTTTTACATTTGCCATGTCACCATTTTAGTACTCTAACCTAAGAGTGCTTTCCTTGCTGTTTGTAAAGGGATTTGTTTTATGCGTTAATCGTTTTTTTACCTTTTTTTACTATTTCCATTTGAGATTTTGAACCTATATTCTCAAAGAAGAATTCAACAACTACATTTCACAAGGCATGAGTTGTATAGGTTGGTTTCTCTTTTTTTTTTCCCTTGTGTAATGCATGATCCAAAAATACTTTTTTGTTGATTTCTTTTCCCCTTTGTCATTACTCATGCATGATACAAGCGTGAACTCATGAAGATGGAAATTGCTTTTTGGTTATTCAGTTTGGAATATCAGTTGTCATTTTTTCCACTTATATACTCTTGTATTTTTGTCTGTTCTCAGCAAAGATTTGATTAGTAACGGATTGTCTTTTTTTAAAAATTCTCTTGCAGCTTTCTCTTCTGAAAATTCTGATTGCTTTTGCTTGTCTCCTATCATATAATGTGGTACCTTATGACTGTGCCCGGACTGTTATGGTTTCTAAACATTTACTGCCATATATTTCAAATACATTGATAACTTTGAAATTTGAATCCGAGTAATTGTTTGAATGGTATGCCTTTTGCTAATGAGTGTTTTGTTTGATAATGAAATGTAGCTTTGATTGTTCTACTATGCTTAAGTTTACAGGTAGGTAATTATTTGGTGTCTGCCACCAAAATCCAGATCCCCACTCAAGGCATAAATGAGGAAAATACTCATCTTGAGTTTCAATGTCCATGACCTGGACTCTTTCTTTGCATGCATCTTCATCTTCAGGTAAACCTAGTAGCTCTAGATGATTGTTTTTCGCTTTTTAAATCCCTTAACTATTAGTAGCACTGATGCTACTTTGCACAGTTGCGGGCTTTTACAGCCATCCTTGCACCGCCTATCGAGAGTATTAGACTCTAACCGTTGTGTCCAGATTTATTGGCAAAGGGACAGTTGTATGAGCAAACCTGGCTAACCTAAACCATGACTTCTCTTCGATTTTTTTATCAAGTAGATGGACTAAATAGCATCCTACTTACCATGAAGTTTAGCAGATTTATCGTCTTCTATCTACAAAGTGTCTTGATTTTCTGTTTATCAATTGCTTCATTTCTCCTAATTACTGATCCTATACGAACTTAAAGCTTTAAAGGTTGCAAATTCAGTGTTGTTTCTTTTCAGTATGTTTAAACATTTCTGAACCAGCAAATTTCAATTAGTAGTTGCCTTGTGTTTGAACTCTTATTGGCATCCTCACAGCCCTATTTCTTGGGTGGGTCAGGTGCACTCTTCTTATTCACCCTTGCTCTGGCTTGGCTTGCTTTGGCTCGTATTGGCTTGGTTTGCCAAGGCCTGGATCAAAGTGGATTGAAGTAGACTTTGTTGAGGTGCATCAACCAATGATCAAATACATTTTAAGTAATATTATCTTGTTAGCTAAAGAACATGTAATCCACTACAACAACCACAAGGCAAATATGGCATTGCCATCCTCCCCGAGTCCGAGTCATCTTCCCCCCAACCAAAAAAGGAACCACAACCGACATGATCCTGACTCGACCAATCCATCTCACCCTTTTCGCCTTTTGCATACCTTTATACTCCCCATGCATTGAGGTCACAACTTTCCCCTATTGAATTCCCTCTCTTTTCAAACCCCAATCCATTCTGAGATCAAGCCTCCCTCACTTTGCCTCCTCAGCAAAGGAAAGATGATAAGCTTCCCCTTTGCCTTTACTTTGACCTATCACTGCTCCCCCTTCACCCTCGTTTATATCCTGATAAGAGACCCCGTAGCGACTAATAGTGCGAGGTGACAGCACAGGGAAACATGGAGGAAGGAGGAAGCTTTTCTAAAGCTTCCAATTTTTTTTTAACAGACTGGAAAAATAAAAAAATAAAAATAAAAAGGGAATTTGCCTGTGTCATCGCTTATCCATTCCATTCAGCTTTACACGGCTGCCGTTCATACGTTTTGTGTAGATTGCTTGCATGCAAAGCATTTAATTTCCAACTCATCGCGACTTCATTAAATTCTTGTTACCGTTATTCTCGCAGCCAGTGAGTGTGCGGTTGCATCGCCATGGGCCTTCTGATACGTCCGCGAAGTTTTATTATTATTATTAGAAACTTGGGAAAAAAAGGTGATATGAAAACAACGCGATTCGATCCGGTTAGAGATGGGCCCCACAGTCATTGACCAATTGTAGCGTCAGTAAGGGTCGGGGGGTGAAGTCGGTATTTGACAGAGCGCTCGGGTGCGAGAAAGCTTCGCGAAGACGAAGTTTGACATTCTCCGGTCTCATCTCGACGACCGTCTTTTGCACACGTGGCCGCCATGCCAGATTCCAGCCTTTTCAACGGACGGCTGACGTGCTTCCAATCATTAGAAAAAAAATATTCTCAGCGAAAATCACAAACGCCCCTGCTTTTCCTAAAATCTCGATACGCCCTTTCTCATTTAGTCTTCTTAAGTGGTGGGTACAAGAGCACTCTCAATTTTTTTTATTATTTCACTTTTGAAATTCATGTGTAAAGTAACTAACATATAAAATGAAGAGTTAATTTTATCGACTCGGAATATAATAATGATTTTTTTTCTTTTAATCAATTTTTTATAATACCACTTGAGTTTTTAAAAATTGAGAGTAGAGAGTCCATATGGCTTCGCAACAATGGACTATTGAATATTTTGTACTCTTTCAAACTACTACCGATTATTATTATTATTCATTAACTAACATTGCAAGTGAAAGGTGACCTTGTGTCCATTTCAAATAGTACTACTATTCCTTTAGTGACCTTATCCCTTAGGCACCTCTAATATTAGTCTATATTATTCACATATCTTTATGAAATTACTTTTACTAATTTAGCGATTATACATACATATATATTATTCATATATTAATTTTTGCCATATTGTCACCGAGAGATATAATTATTTTTTGACTTTTGATAAAGTGATTATCTTTAATGATGAAATGTCATTATGTCATAGTAAATGTGATATTACTTTTTTATTATTTAAAATTATAAAATTAAACTGTTTCCCAATTAAAAAGAGAAAATCTGAAAAGAAAAAAAAGACAACATAAATAAACAAATACTACATTCAATTGCTTAAAAGTACAAGAGATGAGACATATATTAAAGAGTGAATAAAATGCCTTATATACATCCTTTTATTAAAAAAAATTAAAAGAAAAAAATAAAGCATTTATTTCTCCTCTCCTCTCCTCTCTTCTCTTGTAAACAGGATTTAAGAGAATCCATGCTCAAATAATTCACTCCTTAATTACGCGCTAATCCTTACTGTCTTCCATTGTCATTAGAAGCGTGTTTAAACTTTAACCCCGCGGTTTAACCCACGGACTGTCGCTTTCCTTCCCCTTCGCATATAAAATCCCTCAACGCCATGGCCAAGAACTCGCCGCCAATCTTCAATTCCTTCGGTTCTTCATCGCCTTCTGAAGCCATTAATCTTTGTTGCTTCTTAATCATTCGCGATCGGCGATCACTCAATGTCTCGCCATCCCATCCTTTTCCTCGCCGTTCTGTTTCTGCGATTTGTTTCAGGTAATCTGTGGATTTCGTGAAGGGTTAATTTGAGTCGAAATGGCTGCGATTTTAATGGCGGAATTTGTGGTTTGATTGCGCAGGGGAAGGCGCGGCGATGTTCACCTTCGTGAACCGCTGCGGCGACACCATTTGGCCGGGGGTCCTGTCGAGCTCCGGTAGTTCTCCGCTGGAGAGCACCGGATTCGAGCTCGCCACCGGCGAAAGCAGGTCCCTTTATGCCCCCTCCGGCTGGTCCGGTCGCTTCTGGGCTCGCACCGGCTGTGTTTTCGACGTTTACGGTAACGGCTCCTGTGGCACCGGCGACTGTGGGACTGGCAGGGTCGAGTGCGCCGGTTCGGGCGCGGCGCCGCCCGCCACTCTGGCCGAGTTCACGCTCGGCGGGGAGAAGGATTTCTACGACGTCAGCCTGGTGGATGGGTACAACCTGCCGGTGGTGGTGGAAGCGGCGGGTGGGGAGTGCCCGTCGACTGGGTGCGCGGCGGACATAAACCGGCGGTGCCCGGCGGAGCTACAGGCCAGGGATGGCGCAGCGTGCCGCAGCGCGTGCGACGCGTTCGGACTCCCGGAGTTCTGCTGCAGCGGGGAGTACGGGAACCCAGCGACGTGCCGGCCATCAGCGTACGCGCAGATGTTCAAGGCCGCGTGCCCGCGGTCCTACAGCTACGCCTTCGACGACGCCACCTCCACCTTCACCTGCGCCGCCGCCGCCGGAGGAGCGCAGGCCTACTCCATCACCTTCTGCCCCGAATCCTCCCCTAGGTATTACTTTACTTTGATAATTTCACTTTAGTCCTTACAATTTAGTTTACTTCCAAAAAATTTCTTTGATAATTTTTAAACTTTAATATATTTAAAAATAATAATTTTCAGTAATCGAAATGATTTTATTTCTTTTTTTTTACCTTCTACACCTTTTGAAAAAAAAAATTGAGTCCAATAACAAATTCACTAATTTGTATAAATAAGAATTATAACTTTTTCTATAAAAAAATATAGAACTGTCACATTAGTGCTCCTCACTGCTACCTCTACGTATGAAGAGGGTAAATCATGTGTCAGATAGTCAGTACAAAAATACAGAGTCATCGATTGCCAATTATAAATTTTTCTATGATTAGTTTATACTTTGTTCGAACTATTGAAAACATAATCTTTAATAATAAAAAATTGTACAAATTTTCCTCATTTAATTTCTATTCTATTGGAATCTCTTCGGTAAATTATTATTATTTGTTATTATTAATTTGCAGTAAAAAATCCACCAAAAATAACACTCCTCCAAAAGGAGTGGAAGAAGAAGACGAGTCATGGCTCGCAAGCCTCGCCGTCGGCAATGCCAACCCCTCGAGAATAGAAAGAAACAGAGAAATAGTTTATTCCATTATAAGCCTCCTTCTGTATTTTCCCTTATTTTGAGGGTGTATTTGTTTGTTTTACAATTAGGCAAAATTTCATTTCAGCCCAGCTGCCGAAGAAGTTTGCTTACATTTTTATCCAATAATGACAAAATAATTTTAGATATTTTACATAAAAACCCTCTTTGTATCAATTTTTATCAAAGATTTAAGAAGGGATCCTTCTTCTTAAACCCTAATGCACTTGATGGATTATGCAAAAGAAAAAGAAAAAAAAAAGAAAATGATAACTCACGGTCAATGACCGATAAGTTTACGATCCATGGCAAGCTCACAAGCGACCGGTGAACTCGCGAATAAGCACCACAAGTAAGTCGTGAGCTTGATGTTAGGTTGAGGCCATGCTTAGAGACAATGGAAGCTCACGAGCAAATGAAGAGTAGGCGATGAGCTTATTGTTGGCTCGGCATAGATAGCAAAAAGTTTGCTCGAGAGACAATGGACTTAAAAATTTCACAAAGAGAGAAAATATTGTTTCGTCGTAAAGTTGTGTTCATATCGATTTCCCTAATTTATGGTCAAAGAAATTGAAAAGCATCACTTTTTATTTTTCTCCTCGTTTGAAATGAGAGGCTTATTCCTTGTTTGAAGATGATATAAAAGGGGAGGTGTTAGATGTGCCTAACTTCTAATGGCTTCGGTAGGATTCTTATTCTCTATGTTTAATGATAAAATAGCTTTTATAATAACTACACTTGAAAAAAAATTTTGCCCATCAATTGTTTCGATAAGTTAATTTAATTCGTATTGATATCACTAGATGTGTCGAATACTCATGGACGAGGAGAAGTAGGATGACAAAGAAAAGGAAGGGATCCTGTGGGACCTAAAAGAGCCTAAATGCATAGTTATTGGAGCTTAGATTATAGAGTATTCGAGACCTCGTGTCTTGGAAGTTTGAGGAGGATGCATGCAACTGAGGACCCATGAAGTACAGGAGGAGCTCAGGAACTAAAAGGAGTTCGGGAGCTAAAGATCGAGAGAATTAGAAGCTCGAGAGTCAAAGTAAGGTCGAGAGTAATAAGGAGTTTGGGAGCTTGGGACCTAGGAAGAGCTCTAGAGTCAGAAGGAGTTTGGATGCTCTGGACCCAAGAGGAGTGGAAGCTTAGGAGTCAGAGGGACCTTAGGAGCTCGAGAGATTGGGTGTATGGAGGTCGAGGGTTTAAAGCTTAGGGGTGGAGGTGTGAGGAAGTGAATCGACAGAGCTCAAAGGTTGGGAGTTCATGAGTTGAAGTTCGGAAAAATGGATCCACAAGAGGTTGGAAGCTTATGTCTCAAAGGAGATTTGATCAAAAGGAATTGTCAAAATTAATATTCTCCTATTCCGAATATTATTTGTCAAGAAAGAAAGACGACAATAAGAGGGTGAGAGGTGGCGAGTAATTTCATATTAAAGACGTATAAAAGTGGAAGTGGTATAGAAAATACATGGAGGTGGTTCTATATAAAGGACGTATAGATGTAGAAGGTGGGGGGGGGGAATACATAGAGGTGTCTCTACGTGGAGTGAAGCATGCACAGAGTGAAGACAGCAAGAGAGATGTGGAGTAATACAAGAGAGGAAGAATCTATAAAAAGAAAAAATCATCGAAAAAAAAAAAAATTTGCTAATTCATTACATATTCTCTTATTCCACTTTATATTTTTTAATCTGATTTAAACATTAAAAGGGTATTGTCAGAGCATCGACATCTTCTGACCCGTATTATTTTGAATAGGGTTTGATCTAATTTTGCCTGCATCAACGACTAAGTTGGTCGTGTTTGTGAGTCATGTTTGATCTAATTTTGTCAAATTAAAGTTACTATTATTCCCTGATCCCGTGCCGCAACCCTCGTTCCCGATGACTCGCCGGAATGTGGTTTTTGACCTTGACTTGGCCGGAGAGATAAAGGTGGTAGCTATTGACAGTGATGAAGCGGATCAGAAAAGAATCAAGAAGAAAAAAGATCCTCCCTTCCGGCGGTCATGAGCTCCTATATATAAAAAAGACCTTCAGACCACCGGATGTCCGGACAAAGACAGGCTCTGACAGAGGTGGGAGTGAAGTAATGATCCCGTGCCGCAACCCTCGTTCCCGATGACTC
>JBAMHZ010000103.1:5962693-5982704 GCA_037177395.1 Alpinia galanga | reverse complement strand
TTCGATCGCGTCGGACAGCAACCATCCTCATCCTCCGCCGAGAAACGATCCTCAGTGAGCTCATACTCCGATCGACTTTCTCTTTGGCTCGATCCTTTCCTTGCTGATCGTGTGCATCCATCGCCGACGCATCACACGGTGCATAGGCTGTTTGTCGGCCTGATTTCAGCGGTACTCACCGTAAAGGATCGACTGGATGCCGAGGTTTGAGGTCGATTTCATCTCCACGGTAAGTTTGGGATTCATTGCTGACTACGGTTGTTGATCTAGGGCTGTTGGTTACCCCAGGTTTGAGGAAGCTGTCGCATCATATCCAAACAATCAAGTCATCTGTAGCAGTGGTTTGATCCCCAATTCATCTTGCTGATTGGATATCGATTGTGGGTTTTGAGCTTGGACGAAGAAATCAGCCTCGGTATAAAGTTCTTCTTTTAGTGTACCAACTGTAGATTGACATGATATTGATTAATTAGAAATTAATTGAATTAGGTTGATTAAGAGTTAATTTATCAGTTGACTAAATGGGATTGGATTGGTAAACTAATTGAGGTTTTAGTCGATGTGAGATTTGAATCTTTAAATATATAGTAGAACTTAGTCATACTTACGTTCTTTGTTTGCAGGACTTTGATTCAAGACAGGATTCTCAGACGTGAAGATAATCAGCACGATCTATATTTTAGGTGGGTGTTCTATTCTTATCTTCTTTAGATCATTGAACTTGGTGCATGAATATTGATATAATGTTAGGATTATTATATTATATTCTAGTAGATACTTACATGTTTGATCTTAGAGCTGATCCACTTGATGTCTATACAGTTTTCTCATCTATCCATGCTATATTTAGTATTGGTATATCATTTATGTTATTGTGTATACGATGTATAGATTTTATTTTGGTTATGATCTTGTAATTGTGATACACTGTTGACTATATCTATATTGTGGGTTATACTTGTGGGTTGTTTATATATGTATAATGATCACTCCTAGTTGTAGTATTGTGTCGGTTATACTTGTGTTGATGACTATCCTATGTTGTAGTATAATGTTGACTATACCTGTGAGAATGATTATGCCTGTGTTGATCATATCCATATAGAGGACCACCTGTCATAAAATAGGGATGACTATACCTGTAGGGATGTTTATACTCCGTTGTTCATATCGCATCTCATGCATGCTATTAGACTATATCTTCGGCGCCGAGATTCTCTTTGCCTTGTCCGATACCCTCCGAAATAGATCGGCATGGATGGTATCGCTTCAGTCAATAGGATGATTTTCTGAGAAGGAATCGTATTTCTGTGTTGCTCCCCATTCTTATCTTTTCTGTTATTTCTCTCTTTGCTAATAAGCTGTTCAGATATAGTTTATTTGTGACCTTTTTTTCTTCTAGATTTTGGAGCATGAGTGAGATGTTGTGTAGATTTTAACTGTTCATAGGTTGATAGTTTTACTGTATGTTAGAGATCCATTGGCTGCGTTACTCTTTGTTGCCACTTTACCATGTCATGAAATGAACAAGTATCCTTTTTCAATTTGATAAGTTACTGCAGCATTCACTTGTATGATATCTTATAAATTGCAGATAGTTTATTTCCATTAATATTCAAGCTGCGCAAGGAGGGAAACAAAGAGTCCTTCTGAGTCAATGCAGCGTGGAGATATCAAAGAATCATTAGCTAGGAATGTGAGTCGTAGCTAAGAGGAAGGCTAGTTAGCACTGAGTCATAAACAAGGGAACTTGTTGAAAGTTGAAGGTTAGGTGAACAAATCATCAATTTCACTAGAAATTGATTCAATAGTTGTATTTCTTTGTTCAAATCGAGACTTGATTCTCAATTTGTGCACACTTGTTGGATTGAGTCCTTCAATAGTTAGAAGTTGTATGGCACATTAGTAGAGTGGTTGTATTTTCACAAAAGAATAAAACTTACATGGATTATTTTTAGAACTCTGTTATAATACCTAATGACTAATTAATGTGTCATAAAAGAACACAATGAAAACTGGAGCTGGAAAACACTATATTTAAGTTAGATAAACAATATGAAAGTTGTTTTGATCATAACAGATGCTTCACTATATGCTGGAATTCAAAGTGGATCTTATTCTGATGTGTAAATAGGTAAGGACAAATATGATAACTGATATTTTTTGTTCCTAATCTTTATAACTAATGATTACTTTAGTAATTGGTTAATGCACATTGAGTCAAATATTTCTATCAGTTCTGGCATGCTAAAAGGATAATGTAGATGCACAATGAGTCTGACTATAGTTTGAGTATGTTAGTTATGTATTTATGAATTTGTTTGTTCATACATCTCCAAATACATTTCAAGGTTGCTCACTCTATGGAGAGACATGTTGAATCACTCTTTTCATTGAATACCCAATCCACCATTTCTACAAGTTTAGTTTGTTGGTTCCCTTTAATCGAGTGCAATCCTCTTTTTTGCACCAAATCTCCCCAGGTAGAGCATTTGCACATCTCTAAGTTGATATTTATAGGTAACATGCATGCTATAAGGAATGTTTGAGAAACTGCTGCGCTTAGTGTGATTCTTTCCTGCTAAATATATTGTTCTTGCAAACCAACTACCTCTTGATCACCTTCATTTATGAAGGGGTTGACTTTACATTCTAGTTTTTTGAACAAATTATTCTTAATCATCAAGGCTTCACCAGATACATGCTACCAAATAATTGGTGTGACAATTCTATTATATTTTTGTTTAATTTTGACATTGCCACAATTACAAGAACTACACTTTGAAAAGCATAAGTGCAGTTGAGCCACTATATAGTGTATGTGGGATGGGACAAATATGTCTGCGTACAATAATATTCAATAAGAAAACTGTGAAGCTATGGATGCCCATGCTTTTTGTTTGTCTATTTGTCTAATTAGGTTGATCTGATCAATTTAAATTTGGCATGACTTGGACAAAATATTTTATAATTACATGATATATTTGTTTCTTGGTGATAAATGCATTTTATGATTTGAAGAATATATGCATTTCTAAATATTTATGACATGTTTGTGAGTGAAGAAACATGGAGCATTGTTATTTTGAGCAGGACTCCTGACGCTCCAGTTACTAGAGATTATAATTTATAGTTAATAAATACTTCTTCCAAACATTAGTGCTCAAAATTGTGTCTGTGTTGTAAAAAACAGAAGGGTTCTGCAATAGATAATGGCAGGTGAGTCGGATGAGGAGTTCGATGAGGGAGTCGTGGTGGGGCAACTACCCATGGTATCTGTGCCGAGGCATATCAAGAAGAGGGCTCTCAAGAACAAAGCTCTGTCTGTCAGTTTCGATGCCAAAGAACTCAGGTGATCTCATCTGCTACCCAAAGATCCTTCTATTTTCATACCAAAGGAGTTTCTTGTGTCATTGATTTGGGCACACATTGCTTCGGTTTTTCCTCTTGTTTTGATTCGATCGCATGTTTTAGGTTGTTGATATACAGGTTTAATTTTCTATGATTCACTGAATACAACAGTAGAAACCACAAATGACTTCTTTCATTCAGATGTTGACAGCCTATTTGTTTTGATTTCCCTTTTCTTTTTTGCTAATGAAAAAACTTTATTCCGCGTGCAATGTCATCTGTATATTGCCCTTTCACTTAACAAATGAAAAACATTAGGATTTTCATCCAAGTAATGCATGCTCCTATTTGCCACTTATGTTGCCATTGTTCTATTTAGGTGATTTGGTGTATTCGTAGTATTATAGTTAGTAGATTTACATATGATCTACTAACACATGGACTATCATTAACACATGGGTTTCGATACGTAATCATATTCCTTTTATGGCACACTCAACAAGCATTTTTTGTAACAGGGATTTTGTTACTGGTTTTCACAAAAGAAAGATGAAAAGAAGAAAAGAAGCTCAAAAACAATTGCAAGAAAAGGAGAGGTTGAAGAGGATCCAGACTCGGAAATTGGTTTGTCAACTATTTTACATATGCATTGTGAATTTGTCTAGATATATTTAGTTTGGTGTTGTGAATCTTGGTAAATGATTTAGGCAAGAGTTATAATAATGATTTCTTCGTCAATCTTTTGTCCTTGTCGAATACTATAGACTTAGTGATTTCTACCTTTCTAGGGGCTGATTCATACTCTTCTTTGTTATAGAGGAAACAAGAAAAAGAAATCGCGTTGTATGGTAAAGTTCTTTCTTCTGAAGATCCACCTCCTCCTCCTGCTGAGCCTGACGAAGACGGTGATTCCGAGCAAGATAACAATGTGATCGCATCTGCTTCAGGTATTTTCTAAGACTCCTTCGTTATCCAGACCAATGCTATATATTCATTCCTTGATCAATATATTGGGTCTCTGTCCTAATGTTACTGTGTCCGAAGAGACAAAGATGTATGAAGACCACACCACAACCATAACAGTCACTACAAGTTCGATTTCCCATGACGACGACGACGACGGTGGCAGCAACAATTTGAAGCCAACAAACATTATACCTATGTCGACTAGAAAAGCAGAAAAGAACCATGGCTTGGCCGTGAAGAAGAAACCATTAAAGAAAGTCACAAAACACAAGTCCCATAAGAAAGGTGGTAAGAAGCATTCATTCGAGAAGAAACATAAAAAGAACAAGAGGCATAAACGATGACCAACGGGCACTGTGGTTAGTCTTCTTTCAAGTGCTTGTAGTAATTTGTTACGATTAGTTCAATAACAAAAAATTCGTGGTGCAGTGTAATATCTTTGATATTGAAGACTAGCATATTGGTCAGTTTCATGGAAAATTATATTGATAGTAAAAATTTTTGTTTTGGTCCATAAAAAACATAATTATTTTTTTAAAAGAAGTGACTTTTTTTTATTCATTCATCTATAAATTTCTCTTTTTTGTTTTTGTTGTTGTTTTGGGTCACCTTTTGCTCTCATCCAGTTAGGTTGAGCTAAGTAGATTTGAATGATCCAAGTAATCCAGTTGAATTGGTTGGGCTGAGTAAATGAGTTTTGTGTCTTGTGAAGAATCAGTGAATACCCTTGTTCTTTGATAAATTTTTGTAAATGAAAAGAACGACCTCAAATTTACTCGTTTTTTAATTTCTGTTTTTATTTTGTGAAATAGAAAAGGAGAAAAAAAAGAAATATTAAATCAGTACAATCAGTTGGAAATTTCATTTGCTCAACCAAAAAATAAATTCAGTAAAATTTTAATCTGAGTGAATTAAACAATATTCAAATTTGTAAAAAATTAACTCTCATGTAAAAGGGTGATTTGCTTGCTCTCCTTGTTAATCGGTTTTATTGTTAATACGGAGGAGATAAATTACGAGAAGTATTTTGTATCAAATTAAAGATTAATATAGTAGGAGAATAGATACTTTGAAAAGATTTATAGTCCCAGGAATTAAACTGTGGTAAAAAATCAACTCAAATTATGATCAATTTTACGATCAACATGAATAAGATAAATTATAAAAGACACTTTGTGTCCAGTCCATAACTAATGTAAATTAATCGCCGGTGCATGATGTATAATAACCTCCGGTGAGCACACCCCACAGCAGGATATGTGAAGTACAGTAATTGCACGCTTATTGAACCTAGACCATATAAATGAGATCACCCACTCCATTTGCAAATAACGGTCTCTCTGTCTCTTTAAAGTTATAATTTATTTACAAGCTAATTTGAACTGAATTTTATTTATTTGATATAATTTTAACTTAAATACCTTCGAACTAAGGTTTAAACAACTCATTTTATTTTGAATCGAAATCAAATGATTTAAAAAAAAAAACAAATTTGAATATCAACATTTTTTATATTATTCAATTACATGAAAACTCTTTGAGCTTCCGGATTATCTATAAAAAAGAAAACACTCCCTCTCATAGAAAGGGAGCTCTTTTGTAAAGGATCGTGAACGGTTTTTTTTAAATAAAATAATCTTAGCTTTTTTATTTTTATTTATTTTTGAAAAAATAAAATCATTATTAAACGACACCATTTTCAATAGTTAATTTTTAATTTTCATTTAAAAAAAATACATCATCTAATTATACGTTTATTGCCATATGATCACGCCCTTCAAGCACGTATGTTGGGGTGAACCGAAGGATGCATAAGATTAGGGGTGAAGAAAATACCAAAAATATCAATATACCGTACGTACCATACCAATATATATCAAATATATCGATATTAACGGTATACTAAAAATTTCAATACAGTATTATATCGTACCAAATTTTTCGGTATCAACATCGATATAGAATTTTAATATTTTTCCATATCGATACCGAAATTTTTGATATTGATACCGAAATTTTTAATATGATATCGGTATTTCGATATGAAAATTATAAAATTTGCAGTATACTGAATTTTTGATACGGTATCAGTATAAAAATTTTTATATCGAAAATTTTGGTACGGTCTACGATATCATATAAAAAAATCGATATACCGTACCGAACCAGCCCTACATAAGATATCATTATCCTATCTATATATAATATAAATAAAATGAAATCCACGAAGAAATTGTTCAATGAGAATTTTTTTACTTTTAACATAAATATATCATCGTGGGAATATATAAAAAAATTCTCCAGTTCCTATCATTGGAGATGATCTTCACAACGATCGAAATCCTTCCTTTCCCAACCCCTGGTGCGTGTTAAATCTGTTCTACTTCTTAATCCATTGAATTATTTTTCTCCTTTCTGATCCCAAAAAATAAGGCACAAAATACTCTATCCGGCTGGTTAAAAGAATAACAACGAGCAGTATGTTCTCTAAAACCTTAATTAATTTGGAGATCCCCAACATGCCCAAATAAAGTTGCGTCGAGAGTCTTGCAGAAGGGAAAGAGTTTACCATACGTCCCTCAGATATCTCCCTTCCATTTGCAGGCTCTTTATGAAGCTCTCCGTCTTGGAGCTGTCCATGGATCCCTGCAACATGACGTGAAAAAAGAAAAAAAGAAAAAATGACCATCTGTCTGGAGCAAAAAACTGTCAAGTGCAATAGCTGACATGCCTGCTCCTGAGCGATAGCGTGGAGAACTCTGTGGACATCTCTGGCCATGCCCTTGGCATCGCCACACACGTAAAGATATCCACCTTGCGAGATGATGTTCCAGAGTTGAGATGCCTGGGGCAGATTTCAATTGAAATTAAGGGAAGATGTTCTCAATCAAAGAGAGATAAAGGATAATTAGGCATGAGAAAGAATCTATCATATGTAATTTACCCAGCTTTGCAAGAAGCGATTTATAAATTTGAACTCGTGATCTCTAGATCATAAGAAGCATCAAAACTTTTCTTCTAATTAAAGAGAGATGAGGGAAATTATTTACGAGGCTGTCTTTCTTACTTTCTCGGTCATTTTGTGCTGGACGTATTGCTTGGTTGGACCCTCACGGGAGAAGGCTACGATCAGCTCTGACAGTGCGCCTGTTTCCACAAAATTGTTCAACTCGTCCTCGTAGATGAAGTCCTAGGAAATTTTAAATCTCAAGTCTCATTAGTTTCAAATTGAAAAAGAGATAGAGAGAGAGGAGAAATTGTAATATATGTTGTACGCACCATTTTGCGGTTCCTGCATCCGAAGAAGAGAATTGCATGGCCAAGTTCCACTCCCTCCTTTTTCAAAGCCAATCTCTCCTGTGAAAGGTAAGCAGTAATTGAACGAGGATGAATATACAGGGCAAAAATCAAAAAGAATTATAGCAACTAATATTATAGCAGCTAATTTAATTATATTGAAGAGGATTCAATAAGTTTGAATAATTTTTAATAAAGTTGAATTTATTTATTTATATATATTATAGCAATTACTTTGTATTTTTTTTTAATAAGCATAACTATTTGAGCCGACTAATTCTAAGGATGAGAGATTCGGTTCTACAGAAATTTCTTCGGTCATCTAGATAAATCGGAAAGTAGGACGATCCAGTATTTCAAAATTTATCATTCCACTGAAAGAAAGTTTCTACGGTACGCTATAAGAATCAAATTGAGAATATCTAAAGAGACTATGAACATCTTGCTGCTACACCATAGCCTCAGAGGCATAGCATAGCGATTACTTTGTAATTATTATATGTTGTAGTAACTATTTTATAATTATTATCCATTGTAACAGCTATTTATTTTTTGATCGAATATATACTTAAGGGAAAGAGTATAGTTTGCAAGAAAGGGAGACACTTGGGTAGAAACCTGTAAGAAGCCCCGGAAAGGAGCCAGCCCTGTGCCGGGTCCGATCATGATGATAGGCACAGAAGGATCAGCAGGCAGTTTAAAGTTTGACTGCCTCACAAATATAGGAGCCCAGCTGCATTGTTGGTTCTCTTCCAGTGGAATGGAATTCTGCAAAACAAAGAGTTCCATTGTTATAAGACAAATATTTTTTTTTTAAAAAAACATGTAGCTTTGAAGGTATGAAATATATCGTGTCTGAAAAAAGAAACTGCCTAGAATGGATCAGTACCTTCATCCAAGTGGAACAGACACCTTTATGAATCCTCCCAGTTGGTGTTTTTTCATATACTAACGCACATGTCGCATGTATTCTAGTTGGTGCCATCCTGAACCCATAAGAATTGAACGTGAATCTGTTGGATAAATGAGAAATGACTTGAGATTGCAAATCGATTATTACCTTGGAGATGAGGAAATTGAGTAGTATCTTGGCTGCAAGCGTGGGGCTACCGCAGCGAAGAAGACTCCTAGCGGAGGCTTTGCGGATGGAAATTCAGACAGAACTTCAAGAAGACTCCTCTGACTGGCAACGATCCATTGAGAATATTCATCCTGTTCGCAGGTGCAATTTATTTGGGCAAATATTTTGTACGTGTTCACGACGAAAATTTGTGCATTCTAAGGGGGAAAAAAAGGCTAACCTTTCCAGCAGGTGAAGCTAAAAGTCTGAGTCGTTCAGCGTCACTAGGATCCGATGCGTGTGCAGCCAGGGCAAGTAACGCACTCTGTGTTCGGCACAAAGGATTCAGATACAAGTTTATGAACACAACAATAAACCCTAAATACCTTTTTGGGTGCATTTAGAAGATCAGCGTATTGGGCAAGAGCAGATCTTAAAGTGCATGGCGATGGGAAAGGAGGTGACAAAGAACCTCCGAGTGGAGTTCCATCCTCCTTGTCAGCATGAATAGAGAAATATGTGTCGAGCGAATAATCTAACAGCTTTGCAGCCTCCTCTACTGTGTCGGTGCAATTTGCTGCAAATACACCAACGTGATCTCCAGTTTCATACCTGACAAAAGAAAATCCCCAAATCAACAAATGGTTACATGGTTAGCAGAAATATGTATTCCATCATCCTGCCATTAGATTGACAAAATAAAATTTTAAACTGAAAAAAGATCCCTAGGAAAAGAAATGTTTACTCTCTAAAGAAAAGGAAGAAAAACGAAAAAAAAAAAAAGGAAAGAGAAAGAAAAGGAGAGGGAATGAAAAAAAAAAAAAAAAAAGAGCTAACATCGTAGCCTCAAATGAGGCCGCTTGCAAGCGACCCACGGCCTCGCTTACAGCCATGAGCAAGGCCTCCTACGACTGCGTATTGCTTCTCTTGTGACCGTGAGGTCAACATTACTAGGAAAGATTCGGCATGGGATTTTGATGAGATAGGAAGAAAAGTTTATTCAACCTAGCTTCTGATGATGAAAAAATGTCCTAAAAATGATTTGTAGATGAATTTTTAAATTCATTCGTCCATTATTTTACAATAGGCAAACAAAGAGAAGGATAGGTAATCCATTTTATCTCATCCACTCCTCCAACTAAATGTAACATGCATGCATACATATGGTAGGAAATAACAAGTTCCTTATGGAATATACCTGCACTCTATTATCTTAGTTTTTCCCCGAACAACAAATGGAATTCATTAAATAGGTTATCGCACAAAACTATCAAATTCAGAGCAAGTAAACAAAATTTTCAAATGATATAACAAAAAAGGATTACGTCAGGCCTGTTCCAGCAATGTCAAACTCCAAATGGATGCATGACCGGTCCGAAGCTGCAGTATGAAGCTCCCGTCGCACAGCCACATTAGCCCTTGAAGAACCAAATGTTGCAATAAGCATCTTTTTCATTAAAATAAGTTTCATATCCCATGGTTTCTAAACTTGTCTGTATAAAGAAGTCTCTACCTGCATGGATGTTGGATATCATGAACAGCATGACCATTTGCAAAACTTGAACTTTTATCCACGTATGGAACTTCTTCAGGCTTGATAAAAGCAATCCGATATTCAGGAATAACAGCAGTGTATGGAGTAGATGCACCTGCATCGTTCTCATCCTGAAGCAGCTTATCCAACTCTGGCCAAAGAAGCTCCCTCCTAATAGAATGTCAGCTCTTCCATTAAAGAGAGAAATAAAAATATGAAAAGATAACCAAAAAAGTAACATACCATGCAGAGAAGTCATCTTCGATACACTGATCATCATCTCCCAAACCCACTTGGACAATGCGCTTGGCACCTATACAGATCAAAAAACAAAGTTGGGAAATCTGTCTCAGATTGATTACTTTCTGTAAGTTTGATTAACTCATTTACAGTCTCCCGTATGATAACTCCTTTTATACAATGAAAATCAAAGACGAGAAACTCATCAAAGTTTCCAAACAACTGTTCATATTAGGATATGTTATACTAATTTTCAAAGATGCAATTTAGATGCTCTTGAAGAATGAGATGGGTGGATTCTGGGCTTCCAACCAAAGAAAGCAAGCAAAAGAAGATAAAGTCAACTCAAAAGACAAAGTTTGACAAATAATAATCTATGCTAGTCAAAGTCCATATACCTTGGTCAGTAAGCAAATCATCGACCACCTTAGCAACCTTTTATCATGCAAGGAAACATTTTTAAAAAATGTCAGTCAAGAAGTTCATACAAAATGGCCACGGGTAGTTCTTCATCCACAGACCTTGTTGAAATGCTCATATTGCCGATTGCCCAAGCCAAACACAGCGAATTGCAGATGTTCTAACCAATTTCCTCTCTCTTTCTCCTGTAATCCATTGACTACAGTGATCAGGTAATGTAGAAGGATTATTGGGAAAACATACAAATGAAATGTGCATGTTTCCAGAACCTCTGTAAACCATTTGTAGAACCGAGCAGCATTATCAGTAGGCTCACCATCTCCATACCTGCAGCAAACAAAGCGATCAGCTCAGGCTTATGCAGGAAATAGTTCCCAGGTTGCAACTTACGTGGCCAAGAAGAACAAAGCCATGGTCTCTTTCTTCAGTTTCTCCTCGTACTCATCGTCCTCCGTAGCATATTCGTCCTATAATTTGGGAAAGAACAAATCATTAAAAATAAATTTCTCAATGATCGATGATTAGTAACTGAATTATCTCCAAAAGGGGGAAAACGATCTTACCATATCGACAACTTTGAATGTGGCATTAGGGTACCGTGCCTTCGCCTCGTCGGCCAACGCCTATTAAGTGAAAAGGAAAACAACCACTCTGAACTCCTTGAGACGGGAAAAGCAAATTCAAAATCAAAAGCATACGGACCGATTCCTAACCTTAGCAAAACCCTCGGCCGTCCCGGTCTGGGTGCCAAAAAATACGGTGACCTTCTTCTTCCCGTCGCCTTCGTCCGCCTCCTGCTGGGTCTTCACAACCAGCGGCTTCGGCGGCTCGGCCAGCTTCTTCCCACCAAATCGTCGGAAGAAGAATATCACCGCGCAGCCGACGAGCACAGCGACCGAGGTGGTCAGGATCGCGAGCAGCTGCTGGTTCTCCGCGATCGCCGCCGCCACCGCGTTGGTTCCAGACCCAAGGCCGTCGCCTCCGAGAGAGGCGAATATGGTAGATACCAGATCCATCGACGTCTCCCTTCCTGGGCCCATCTGCATCGCGGCGCCGGTCGATCGATGCGATGGAATTCCGTCGTAGATCTCCTCCTCCGCCTCTCTCCCTACGTGGAAGCGGGGTGTCGAGAGGGAGAGAGAGCACGCGGAGGAGCAGAAAGCGAAGGGCAGATGGTGAGTGGGTGGTTGGAAGAAGAAAAAACGAGGGGGAATATCACGGGGTTGGAGCGGAAGGCATAAAGCCGCGCGGAGTACCGTAACGGCCGTTACGGTCGCGGCCGGGCCCTTTTATATGGCGAGGTGGCGTGTCACGTGAGCGAGCAGTTGGGGTGTGTGGGTACAATGTGTTGATCACGTGTGAGCTTTAAAACCAGGAGTTTTGTGTGGATCCCGTGGGCCGCTGTTCAGTGGTCGGCGAGGTAGCTGTAGATTGGTACTTTTAGAGAAAAGTTATAATTTGACTATGTAAATTCTGAAAATTTGCACTCGAGACCCCTCTCTCCTCCAAAATTTGAGAAATAAATTTTAATAATGAAATAATTGCTTATGATCATTATACAAACTTTGTTCATTTAGTTTATAGAGTTTTTTTATACTGCATAGTGGAAATTTATGTGATTGTTCACATCGTCATTTTTTATTATCAAATTCATCTGATTTTTCACTGTCAAACTGTCATTCATATTATAGTCTCGTTCTTAAACTCTAAGGACATTGAATTTTGATTGAATTGGAATTAGAATTAGGTGTGATGCTAATGGCTTTCAAGTAAAATTATTATGTATTTCTTATCATTATGCATAGAACATCACTTAGCATATCAAACCGCTTAGTTTATAATTGGTCGAATACAACAAAGAGAATGAAAAGCTTTTTTGTTTTTTTTACCATAAAGGATGTTTTATTTCTAAAAGATCAAGGGGTTAAGTGAAACTTTTGAAAACTCCGAATGCAAAGTGAAAATGTTGTCAAATCTAAAAAAAGAGCATAGCAATTATTTATTCACCACAGATATTTATTGTTGGATAAAAAGAGTTTTAATTTATTTTTATTATTATAAAATTATTATAATAATTTGTTGAGCCACAATCAACTGCCCAACTAAATGTGCATGACTCTTTCACAAAAAAATAAATAAATAAATAAATAAAAATAAAAATGTGTGGCCCCCGACGAAATGACATTGCTGTAGAAGATTCTAGTATTCACCTCGTTTGACGGCCAATTGCGAAATAACCACTAAAATTGACTCGAATTATTTTTTTTTTATTATTTTCTATATAAAAAATTTAAAAAAAAATTATATTGGCACATTTATTCATAGAAAACAATATTCAATGGCTAAAAGTGAATATAATATTTTAATCTATCTTATTTAAAAGAGAGAAAAAAATATTTATTAATTAGATTTCGACGAAAATTAAATTGTTCATTTGTTTTGTTATCGTTAGTCTTAAAATTCGTACTATCGTCAATATAAATATCACCAAATGTTCTAATATTGTTTTATTAAATATTAGTGTCTATTTTCTTTAATTTTTATTCCATAATATGCTTCTTCACCAATTTTAGATAAGATGTTATTATTATTATTGGTGCTCTGCCAATTTAATTAATCTTTATTTTTTTATTAGTTTTTATATTTATATTATTTAATTTCTATACTTGATTTTTAATTTTTAAGTTAATTTAACAGCAATGGTCCCTGATTTAACATATTATTTATTTATTTTTAAATTTTGATAATTATGCATATGAAATTGTTGTGAATATTAATTTTTTCTATAAAAAAAAAACTTATGCTAAAACTTCATTTCCTTTCCTGATTCATCCTTCAATTTACGTATCTATTTTAAGAAAGTCAATAAAATTTCAAGATTACCTAATAAAAACTTTACCTAAAGCTTAAAAGGGCTGAAAAATTATTTTTTAACTAATAAGAGGGCTTTCATAAAATATGTTGAGTTTCCATAATAATTAAAAATATATATTTATATATTCTTAAAATATTTTCCGGTGGATTGATTTTTGAACGTTAGCGGAGCTCCGCTTCGCGATCGTGCTCCGATAACAAACCAACGGGGATGGCGTCGCCTCGGAACGGCCGAGGCTTCGCCTATAAATATGCCGGTGCCGCAAAAGCTGTCCCCTTCTCATTTGCTCCTCTGCCTCACTGTGGTAGTGCCAGAGAGCGAAAGGCAGCGAGTGATTCGATCGATCTGGAATAGGGTTCCGGTGGTGGTGGTGGCAGCGATCGGTCACTGATCGATCGCGAGAAGACATGGCGGGGAAAAGACCGACGCCGTTGGAGCTCTGCAAGACCGTCAATGACCTCGAAAAGATCGTGCTCAGGGAACCCCGAGGATGCTCCGCCGAGGTCCGCCTTCTCTCTCTCTGGATTCTTCTCTCTGTCTAGATGTGCGTTTATTGCTTGTTTGTGGAAGCGGTCTCGATTTGTGTATCATTTTGCGTGGTTTGAATGCAAGTCCCATCCACTGTTGCATTGTTTCCTTGGTTTTTATCGGCCGTCTGAATCCACCTTTCCTCCCTCCTCCGCTCCAATCCTTCTCTCAGTTTGTATTTGCGTTTATTGTTTGTTCGTGGAAGCGATCTCGATTTGTTAATGATTTGGCGTTGCTTGAATATGTTCCATCCACTGTTGCATTGTTATTCCTTGGTTTTTAATGGCTATCTTCGCTCAGTTAGTTGTACGTTTACTGTGTTTTCACGGAAGCGATCTCGACTTGTTGATCATTTGTGTTGCTTGAATACGTTAGATAAACTGTTGCATTTTTATTCTTGTTTTTATTAGCAATCTTCATCAGCCTCTCCTCCCTCCCTTCCTATGATCCTTCTTGCGTGAGGCGTACTCCAGTGGATCATTTATGTTGCTTTAAGACGCTCCGTTCGCTGTTGCATTGTTATTCCTTTGTTTTTATTGCAGTCTTCAGCCGTCTCTCCTCCCTCCCTACCTTCCTCTGATACTTCTCTTAGTTTAGATGTATGTTTATTTTGTGTTCGCGGAAGCGATCTCGATCTGTGGATCATTTGTGCTGGTTGTAACGCTCCATGCACTGTCGCATTGCTATTCCTTGGTTTTTAGTGACCATCTTCATCCGCCTCTCCTCCCTACTTCCCTCCGACCCTTCTCCCAATTTAGATGGACGTTTATTGCGTGTTCACGGAAGCGATATCGATTTGTGGATCATTTTTGTTGTCTGAATATATTCCATCCGCTGTTTCCTTGTTGTTTCTTGGTTTTTATTGTCCATCTCTATCCTCTCATCTCCCTGTCGCCGTCTGATCCTTCTCTTAGTCCAGATTTAGTTTTACGCTTATTGCGTGTTCGTAGACGCGAACTTGATTTGTGGATCATTTGCGTTGCTTGAATACGTTGCGTCTGATGTTGCATAACTTCCATTGTCATTTCTTGCTTTTTATTGGTCATCTTCATCCGCCTCTCCTTGCTCCGATCCTTCTCTATTTATATGTACGTTATTGCTTGTTCGTGGAAGCATATTGATTTGTTTGGATCATTTTGCTTGATTACGTTGTGTCCACTGTTGCGCCGTTATTTTTGGTTTTTATTGCATTGATAATGCGGGATTTCTTATGGCCGTCCTCGTTTCCCTTTGATCCTTTTCTTCGTTTAGATGTTTGTTTAATCCCTGTTTGTGGAAGTGATCTTGGATCGTTTGCATTACTTGAATTCTAACAACTGTTGCATTGTCATTTGTTGGTTTTTGTTTCATTTGTAATTAATGCTCCATCTCTTACACTGCTCTTCGTCTCCCGTCGACCCTTTTCTCCGTTCGATGCTTGTTTAATCCTTGTTTGGTCATTTGCATCCCTTGAATACGTCTTTCCAGTTATTGCACCGTTATTTCTCGACTTCTATTTCATTGTTAATGATGGATCAATTTAAGTCCTCATCTATCTCGTGGTAATGATACACATTGTGTGCGGTTTTAAGTTATTTTCTTTCGGTTGCGGATTATTTGACCAATAGTCAGTTTGGAATAGATGGATCTTGTGGTTCTATAATAGAGAAGGATTATTTTTACTTCTGAAATGTGTTTTTTTTTTTTAAATTTTATCCGGACTCTTCCCTGTTTTTGCAGTAGAAGAGATGCCGTCTCTGAGATATTGCATTGCAACAGCCAGCTCGATTTCTAGATTAATCTGCTTGCCATGAATTTCATTGTTCTTGCTCATATATCATTCGTTACCATCTAATCGGTTTTCACATTTATAAATATTTATAAGTCGATCAATTACCACGAAAAGTTTCATGGTGTATCCTTTCACGTTGTTAGTTCTTACTCTCTCTTTTATCTTAGAACACTGACAGTGTTGGAGTGGGACTATATTCTCCACGACAGTTGGTGTTGTTCTTTTAAGTATTATTTTCTCTCTTTTTATTTTATATAAGTAAAATATATATATCAATATTCCAAAAAATGTGGAACCGCCATATCAGCGGCCCTCCACCGCTATCCCTACGTGTAGAAGGGATAAATCAGGCACCCAAGGTGGCCAGCGCATAAATACAAAATGTTTAAATATCAATATTCCAGATAGCTAGCACGGTGGTCGACCGTTTAAATTTACTCTCTCGTACTTGTAGGGTCAAGGGTGAAGGAACTGCTTTTATATACATCTAAGCTTTTTTAGGAGAGTATATAATAATTAAATACTAAAAGTAATTTATATCTGATAAATATTATATCTGAATACAATTTTAATGTTCTATATGCATGAATCTATTCACTCTTATAAATGCTTATGCAATTTAACTGTCCCTTGTTAAAGAAACTGCTATTATATATCCGTCGTATAAGGTGAATCGTATACATAATACAAGATGTTTTATCTTTGTTAATAACCATCCATCTCTAAATAATGGTCCAAAATCCGAATCATCTATCAATAGATAGTCATTTTTTATCTCATATAGAGTTATTCTCATACCCTCCTTGGTAAATTCGCAATAGACAAACATCTAAAAAGTAAGTATTCTTGCATCTCTAACACTTGTTTATAGAAAAAACTATTGATCTATGAGATGACACATTGCTAAATAGTTTGTTGCATCTAATAGCCTATTCACCTTTACTTTTGTGCCAGATTTGTCTTGTATTGATCATTAATTCTAGAGTTTTAGAAGGCTACCGAAATTAACCAATCATGGATCTCACTTGACTTTCAGCTTTGCCATGAAGTTAAAATGATCATTATTGCTTTCTAGGTCAGGGTCTTCCATCATAATATTTACTGAAATTAATCTTGTCACATATTCTTGCTTTGATTATTTTAGAAAGGACAATCCAGTATATGAAATTCCTATAAATATAAGATCTTGATGAAAAATTTATTATATACAATTTTATTCTGCAATTGCATGGTAAGAAATTATTTTAGAGACTCGAACTCGATCACACGATGTTAAATTTACTTCTCAATTACTTTGCAATCATTAATTTACACCAAGTTAGACTTGTCTTTTTTGACAGTACTCTATATATATTCATTTGTTTCCCATTTTTTCAAGAGAGATTTTTCTTTGAGCAGAATTCTTTAACCTTTAATTTGATAAATCTTTTTTTATCTGCTTTATGCCTTCATACCGATCTTCCGGGGAAACTTTCGACTCAAAATTTCTGTTCTCCAATTGAAGTGAGTGTGAGAAGAAAGAACACATCTATCTGAAGGTTGACCATTTGCAGGTGTACTTGTTTGGAGGTCAAGTGCTATCCTGGAAAAATAACCGTAGCGAGGAATTGCTTTTTGTTAGCAGTAAGGTATGCATATTAACTTCTAACTATAAAACAAATTGACCTACAAAGCTCATCACTTTCCTCGAAAAGCATGCATGGAACAATGACTGAAAAATCAAATCATCTGAATATATTTTATGTTGTAACTTCCTCTGCATTTAACAGTCTTCAACCGAACTATCTGTGCATGATTGTTGAGTTTTTGTCAGCATACTCTGTCTTAACTAGTTCTTGGACATTTTGCACCTAAAATTGTTTCTTCCAGGCCGCCTTTAAGCCCCCACAAGCTATACGCGGCGGCATCCCAATATGTTTTCCGCAAGTATTGGTTCTATTTATTGCTCATCACCATCCTTTTTTTACTTAAAAACTTTCTTTCTAGCACGACGTGATGGCTTTGTTTGAATGAAGTTTTCTAGCTCTGGAAATCTGGAACAACATGGATTTGCTAGGAATAAGTTTTGGAGCGTCGACACTGATCCACCACCTTTACCAACAAGCTCCTCCGTCAAGAGTTATGTTGACTTAATCCTGAAGCCAACCCAGGATGACCTCAAGAACTGGCCTCACAGGTTCTTGCTATCCAAACCTATTCACTTAAAAGTTCCATGTTTTGCCCATTTGCTGAATAACTTCTCGATCTGCCACAGCTATGAGTTTCGTCTAAGGGTTGCGTTGGCACTTGGAGGCGATCTCCTAATGACATCGCGCATAAGAAACACCAACTCCGATGGAAAATCCTTTTCCTTTACCATTGCCTTCCACACTTACGTTTCGCTCTCCGATATCAGGTCAGTTGTTCATTTACCTTTGAGAACATTCTGCCCTCTTCTCTTTTGTGAGCACACAGTAACCATTTGAAGTTTTTCTTGTTCAGTGAAGTCCGGGTTGAAGGTCTGGAGACATGGGACTACCTCGACAACCTGAATGAAGGGCAGCGTTTCACTGAACAAGGAGACGCACTCACATTCGAGTCTGAGGTAAAGAGAGTTGGAGTCGCTCTCGACCTTGTGATATTTGCTGATATCTAACTCTTCCATTGCACTGAGACAAGATCGATAGAGTCTACGTTGGCACACCCCCTAAGATTGCGATCATAGACCATGAAAAGAAAAGGACTCTGGTGATGCGTAAAGATGGATTACCTGATGCCGGTAAGTGCATATCGTACGATACACTCTTGGCATCGATTCGTTTTTCTGATCCGAATGATTGCCCCCTGACCACTGTAGTGGTGTGGAACCCTTGGAGCAAGAAGGCCAAGTCTATTCCAGACTTCGGAGACGACGACTACAAGCACACGCTCTGTCTGGGGGCAGCGAACGTCGAGAAACCCATCAGTTTGAAGCCTGGCGAGGAGTGGACTGGAAGGCTCGAGCTCTCCCTCGTGGCCTCCAGTTACTGCAGCGGCCAGCTCGATCCCCAAAAGGTCCTTCGAGGATGATGAAGATGAACCAACAGCTGCATAAATGTACAGAAGGTATCATTCCAATCTATTTTTGCACGTAGAATCTTCAAAGTTTATTCATTTTCACTTTCAAAGTATTCACATCATTTTTAACTTTAAGATTTTTTTTTTACCTTCGTTATAATTGATTTTACTAATTACTATATTTTATTTTGTTGTCAAAGTTAAAAGTTTAATTTAGCTACTTTTAAATTTGTTAATAATTAATATTTGATATTATCTTCAATTGAGTTATAATTATTCATCTTTCTTACCCTTTCAAATTTACTTTTGATCTAGTCGAAATTGAATTTTCTTTTAATGAAACGGTTATGTGGTCTGGTTAAATTATTCTATAGCTCTCATTGAATAGTTTTCAGTCAGTCGCCAAAGTTTATTGACAAAGACTATACATTTTTAAGACAATTGAAAAGCTGTATCTTGAAAATAATTTCTTACAAAATAGATTTTTTTTATTTTTTTATTGGTATTCTGTATGGTAAAATGCAACGGACTGTTTTTTTTAATCATTTAACACAATTATTTACACTGGTATTCATGGACTACTTGGGAATTTCAAGGCTTTTTGCCATGCTGCTGGGCAAAGGGAGCAGAAGACACGACCTAAATATTTCACCACCCCCTACGAACCACAGTGACTTCATCATTCTATAATTAAAAAACTAGTGTTATTATAATCGGAACATTAACTTCATAAGAATTGTAATGGTCATTTTTCGATTGATTTGTGTTTAAATAATTAATGCATAGATAATTAATTGCATGTTACTGTGATATTAATTGTCATAGGACCTGCAGCCTAGCCTAGTCTTCAGTGCCTAGTCTTCAGTGTAAAATAAGATATACATAGTTTGAAGCTCAGCGTAAATTTATAAGATTTATCCGTCAAAGTCAAAT
>JBAMHZ010000103.1:5912263-5936024 GCA_037177395.1 Alpinia galanga | reverse complement strand
CGGCAGAATTGAGGCAGCCGGTTTTGGCTCCTCATTTCTATATAATGGGGTGTTTGGGTTGAGGAGAAGGTTACGAATTTTGTGAGCAAAATTGTAGACCTTACTCTTGCAATCCCAAAAGCCCCAAACTCTCAATCTCTTCTTCCTAAGCTTATTTCTATCTATTGTAAAGAAGAAGAGTGCTTGTGGTGTAAAGGTTTTTCTCCACCTTGAAGGAGAAGCTCATAGTGCGGCTTTGAGGGAGTGATTCGCCTAACGAATTGTCGTGGACGTAGGAGTGGATCTCCGAACCACGTTACATCCTTTGAGTTAGCATTGTCTTTACTTTACTTGCTTTGTTTTCTTTGTGCTTCCGCTAATACAATTTGTAGAAAAACAAAGCGAGCTATTCACCCCCCCTCTAGCCGGCGCACACGATCCCAACACGAAGCTCAACGATGACATCTCTTGCATAGCTCGGTCTTCTCCAATGGTTAAGCTCTCCATTGGGCGAGCATATGACTTCCGAGCTATGTTAAAGTCTCCATCAGTTGGTCCTCCAGTAATTACATGTATTATGCCCCTAGTTGGGGCTTCTTCAGGGACAACTGGTGCTCCAACATCTAGCCCTGCTTCCCCTGAGGTGCCCGCTTGATTCTGAGCCGGGGGTTTTTTTCCTTCATGGAGCTTGAGGCCTTTTTCTATTATAGGGTCCAGGATGAGCAACCCATGGTCCTCGGTTTCCTCTAAAGTTTGATTCCACCGGAGGCTGGGGGCGAGGATGCTCCCTCTTGATATGATCCAACTCTTGATACAATCCAAAACAACGATCGCTGGAATGACCGTAGTCCATATGGAACTGCCAGAAAAGTGGGGAGGGAGGGTTCCGAGGAAACCTACGATATCCTGTGGGGCGATGAAGGATTCCATACCTTTCAAAGACCCCCATCTTCTTTTCTATGGTGGTCTGTGGTGTAGGCAATGCTTCCGATGCCATTACTCATAGAGGTGGAGGACGGGAGGCTTCTAGGCGGAGAGGTCGAGTATGCGAACCCTCTGCAAAGAAGGGTCCATGGCGCAGAGCGTCGAAGGGCAGAGGCCTACTATATTCCCTTCTTGGAGGTGGAGCTCGTTGAGTGGGAGGGTGATTCTTTTCAATGGGGTGGAGGAAGATTCCTTTGCGTTTCGACAGGCCTTAAGAATCTCTTCTTCATTGATATATTTCTCTTCTCTTCCCAACATTTTCTTAATCGGCTGTGGCTTTCTTGAGAAGAGAACTAAGAAACGACCCTTTTCGTATTCTATGGGATATAACAACTGCTAAGAGATCAGGGATGACTGTTGTAATTTCCATGGCGATCTTAATGAACCGCTTGATGTAACTTCGCAGTGATTCATTTGCTTCCTTTTCTAAATGAAGTAAAGTGGAAGCAGTGTGTTGGTACCTTTTGCAACTGGCGAAATGTTTGAGAAAAACTTTCTTTAGGATCCTGGGCACAGAGTATTGAACCACCTTTGGGCAGCAGATCCTAGGGTGTTGAGGAACACTTGCATCTGATGGCGTTAGAATATTGATGGAGGAGATCAGCATTTTTAAACCGCCAGACATGTTCCTTCGGATCTACCGTGTCATCATACTTTTTCAACTAAGGGGCTCAAAAATGTGGAGAAGGATCTTCCAACAGAATATCTTCTGTGAAAGGAGAAGTCTCGTGATCTTCATGAGCTTGGGTGAAACGACTTTCTCCCTGTGCCCCCCTTTCTTTAGATGGAGAGGGAAAATTATATCAACCATCTCCTCCCATTGGTCCTTGATCTAGTGCTTTCTCTGGTTCGTAAAAATCAGTGATAGGAGGATGAGAGGTTCACTAACCCATCAGTGCTCTTCTCTGAGGCTCTCCGAAGTGAGGTTGTAGATATCCTACTATCCATCCTTCTCAGGCCCATGAATCTGCTATTACCTTATCGATCATTGCTTCTAACTAAGGAGAGTTAAAGTGATAGGTACTTTTTCTGAAGTTGAGACCCTAGAAGGAACTCTTTGAGGTTGCATCTCTACGTTTTGCTCATGATTTTCCCACAGACGGTGCCAATTGATGCGGCTCAGATTTTTTATCTTCTAGAATGGATGAAGACAGGTTTTCTCTAACCACAACAGTAATGATCTTCGGTCTTTTCTCTTGAAAAAGTTAACACTAGGTTAGACAACTGTCGGTGTCCTGGCTAATGACCCTTCGATGCCTAAGTTAAAGCAGTGTAAGAGGAGAAAATAGAGAGACCGAAGAAGAAGAATAATGTAACAATAGAACGAAGAGTGTATGAACGATGATGGATTAACTAACCCCTTTCCCCTTCTTCCTCTTCCCTTTTTATAATGACAACGAAGCATCTTTTCCTTCGTCACACTATGACCCCTCTTGTCTAACTGATAGGAACCTCTTCTTCACCTAGGCCATCGTGGGGGTGTTAGGTGGCGAATAATGATGATATTGTTAGATTGTTAGGGGAATAATCCTTAAAAGGAATATTCTTTCTAGAACACGAGGTGTCCTCGTTTAGTTATTATAGTACGTGTTAACCCACTTAGCTTTTTGAGAGTCTTATAGGCACAAACTCTAACAACCTATAGAAAGAAATCTTTTATGTGGTCTCCTCCGCAAAGGACTAGGGCTCTCCCTTCAGACCGAGCTGTTCTACCTTGATCCAACGTCTGCGGAGCTGTTCCTCCTCAGTTTGGTGCTTTTCTTCTTTGGCCGAGTCATTTCACCTTGGCTTGACACTTCTCCCTTACTGGATGAGCCGTTCTACATCAGTCCAGCGATTTTCCTTCTTGTTGAGCTATTCTCAATCAGTTCAACATATCTTATCTTGAGATGAGCCACTATACCCTAGCTCGATAATTCCTTCTTTCGTCGAGCTGTTCCCAACTAGCTCGGCATATCTTATGTTGAGCTGAGCGGTTCTACCCTGGTTTGACAATTTTTTTCTCGAGCTGAGGTATATCATGCCGACTTGGCGATTCTATTTAATAACTTACCCCCTTTGACTTAACCTTTTTATTATAAGATGAAATATGACAATATCAATACATATTGATAGTCATCAATTCAATCCTGGTCTAATTTGGTCCATGGATTTGATTGGAAGGAAAAATGGCTCAGTCCATAGGCTATGCTGCCCGCCTCCACCTGTTTAGATTACTAAGTTTAGTTTGAAAGTAAATTATATTTTTTTAAATAATGTTAGACTTTGTGCGATAATAATTTGAAAATAATTTCTTTCAAAATAGAATAAGACTGTGTATAATAAACTTTTTTTTCGAGACCCCATAGGATGAAATTGGTGTATTGGACTATTTTTTTTAAATGATGGACTTGCATGAGTCAAAACTTTAATAGATTAATGATGTATTTAATCTAATACAATAAATATTGGAGCTCCTTTAACACCATTAGGATTATTAGAATATAATTGTTAGTTGAGTTTAATAAACAAACTCAAACAAAGTTAATAAATAAATAAATTTTAACACATTTAAATTCGGATTAGATTGATTGAAAATCACATTAGCTATTCTCTCTCTCCCCCCCCCCCCCCAAAAAAAAAGAAAATCACATTAGCTTGGTCGAGGAAATTATGAAAATAAATAAATTAAAAGAGCCGGAAGCGCATAAAGCCCAAATGATCCAATCGGTGGGCTTTCTGGGCCGGATTTACTGGGCATTCCGTCGGAACAACCAGCTTTAAAATCCCTCTGAATTAGGACGTCTTAGTATTCTACTAGGCCATGAGGGAGGATGATTCCTTCTTGTCTCCGCAGTGGATAGCCTTCTTGTTCGTCCCCCGAACCCCTGGCGGAGTAGCTGTGATCCCATTTTAAGCTTGTGTACGCCGAGGACTTACTCCAGGTACCTAAAATCAATCTCCTGGAGTTTGTTTTTTTTACCCGTATCAGAAGAAGTTTTCTCGATTAGGTTTTTGTGGAGCAATTGGAATCTGCTCTGATTTCACTTTATTGAATGAGCAGTTTTTTGATTTTGCATGTTGATCCTTATGTCTGTTTAGTTGGGAGAAGGAAATAGAAACTGCGAAAAAAATTTCGGTGTAAAAACGTTGATAAAAATTTTCTCTTGTAATTCGGCGTAGCTGTCGTCGTCAGCGTCAGTCGCTAGCCACTGTCGCCGGTCATCAGCGGCCGCCACCATCGATCGTCAGCTGCTGCCCCTCCACCGGTCATTGACAGCTAGTTGTTGGCCCCCATCGATCGTCTACCGTTGTCGGTTATAGCCGCCGTGCTGCTGCCTCACCGAGTGACAGGTGTCGACGGCCGCCGTTCTGATCGGCGCAGCCACAGGCAAATAGTTTTTTTCTCTTATTCTCTTTCTCCTGTTTCCTTATTTCCTTGAAATTTTTTTTTCCTTCTTCAGAGAATTTTTTTTCTTTTTTCTTCCCTTTCTCTTCTTTTTCTCAAGGGATATTTTTTATTAGGGAATTCCTTTTCTTTCATGATCCAAATTTCGGAGGTTTGGGCTTATGGAGAACAAATGGAATAAAATTCACACAGTGTGGTCAAGTTTCTGATGTAATCCTTATAAACTCAAACAAGCCAATCTTTGGCTTTAAGATTTTTATAAATTCCTTGCAAACTTACTATTTAATCCATGAGCAATTGCCCATTTGATTATAGGAGAAATCTGCTATCAGTTTGAATTCACTTTGTTGAGAGAGTAGTCCTTTCCAATCTTCATGCTGATCCATAAGTTTATGGAGAACAAATGGAATAAAATCCACAATGTTTTCGAGTTTATGATGCAATCCTTACAAACTTACTGTTTAATCTGGTAAATTCAAACAAATCCAATCTTTGGCTTTACGATGTGTATAAATTCCTTGAAAAATTATTGTTTTATCCATGCTAGAAGAAGTTTTCTTGATTTGACTTTTGTGGAGTAGTTGTCTTTTTTATTATAGCAGAAATCTGTTATCAGTTTGAATTCATTTTGTTGAATGAGATCCTTAAGTTTATAGATACCAAATGGAGTAAAATCCACAAAACGTGTTCAAGTAAACTCAATAAATCCAATCTTTGGCTTTAAGATGTGTGTATAATTTCTAAGGGACCATTCTAAGAATAAGGCAAGATTTTAATGATTTTCTTGCTGACGAGTAGAATTTGAATTCTTACCTACTGGTTCAGGATTGAAGTTGTTTGGTGAGTTGAGATCATAATGAATACTCAAAGGTGAGTTGTATCAATAGAAATGCAAAATCATGCCCAAAATAAGCTCACTAGTTGCAAAGTCATATCAGTTTTGTCTATTTAAGATATGAATTTGGCTACAATGCCTTTTGGTCTAAAACTGTGCTATTTAAGCAAGTACTTGAGCTTTCTAGATGCACACAACACTTGCAATGCTATTCATATTTCATTGTGGAACGACTCTGCCTTTGTATAATTCGCATACACTATTTGTTTCATCATGAATCTTTGGTACGAAGACATTTGAGCCATGGGTTGTTCCTTCTAGTATTTGGTCTTCACCTACTGTGGCACCACCCTCACCTTATTTATGATTGCAATGCTGTAGCTGCTATAGGTGGTTCATCCATTGGTACTAAACTTTAAAGCACATAGTGTACATAACTTTGTTCAGGCAGCATTACATTTACCTTGTTGGAAATCTATTCAACAGATAATTCTTTCTATGTTGCAGGTTAAGTATTTAATTTGAATAATTTAAAAGTAATGTACAAGTTACTTATTCCACATAGTATGATTGGAAATTAATTAAAATATATAATTTCTGTAGTTACTAAAGAATGCTGAATTTTTTAAGTAATTTCTATAAACCAATAGGGGTTATGAATCAAGAGTTTTTGGGCATGGTGAGACTTAGGGGACTGAAAGGAACTTATTAGATAAGGTTTGGATTAAATCTCACATATTTAGGTCCATCAATGAGTTTTGCTCAAAAGTCATTGGTGGCTTAAATGTTTTTGAAATCTTGAAACTTTAGTATGGATAATATCAAAAGAGTGCAAGAAAACTATTGGTATTGTACTAGAGTAAGCAGAGGTATCTAAGTCAGATATACACTATGCCAAAAGTAAAGAAGGCTAAACTTTTAAAATAATTTTTCTTAACCAATAGGCATTGTGAATCAAGAATTTTTTGGTATGGTGAGACTTGAGAGAGTGAAAGGAATTTATTAGATAAGGTTTGTACTAAATCTGATTTATCTAGGTTCTTTAATAACTTATGGACAACTTATTGAAAGTTCAAATGCTTCCGAAATTTTGAAATTTTGGCATGGATAAGATTAGGAGAGTGCAAGGAAGCTACTGATGTTGTTATAGAGTAAATCAGAGATGTCTAGGTTCAGATTTCGCACCATTCTAAAAGTAAAGAAGGGTGATTTTTTTAACAATTTCTCTAAAACGATAAGGTTTATGAATCAAGAATTTCTGGGCATGGTGAGACTCAAGAGTGAAAGGAATCTATTGGATAAAGTTTGAATAAAAATGACTTATCTAAGTCCATTAATGAGTTCACTTTGATGTTTCTGAAACTTGAAACTTTAGCATGGACAAGATTAGGAGAAAAAGCTATTGGTGTTGTTTTATAGTAAATCAGAGGTGTCTAAGTCCAAACATTACATTGTGCCAAAAGTATAGAAAGTTAAATTTTTTGAATAGTTTTTGTAGATCAATTGGGGTCATGAGTCACGAGTTTTTGGGCATTGTGAGACTCAAGGTAGTGGAAAAAACCTATTAAATTTGGTTTGGATTGAATGTAACTTGTTTAGGTCAATCAATAAATTTTAGTTAGAATTTATTGATGACTTAAATACTTTTGGAATTCTAAAACTTTAGCATCGATAAGATCAAGAGAGTGCAAGGAAGCTATTGGCATTGTCCTAGAGCCAATCAAAGGTGCATATCTCTATATATGATACCATACTAAAAGAAATCAAATTTATTTTTTTAAATAATTTTGTCAAATTGATAGGGTCACAAGTCAAATGTTTTTGGGCATGATAAGACTTTAAAAAAGTTAAAGAAATATCAAATCTCTTGACATTCCACTCTTGGAGCACCAATTGGTATTATTTTGATCAAAGTCAAAGCCCAAGGTGGTGCTACTTTAGTTAAAGCAGCACCAAGGTGATGCTGCTTTAACCAAAACAGCACCAAGGTTATTTTTTATTTTTAGTTTTTTAATTTTTAAATTTTCTTTTGTAGTTTTTTTTTCATTTTTTTGTAATTAGCTATAAAAAAAATAAAAAAATAAAAAAAATAAAAATGATTTTTATTTTTTTAATTTTATTATAATTTTTAAATTTTTTATTAAGGTTCCAAAATTGAAAATAAATATATGGATAAATTTAGAGGACCACCATGAATATGACAACGTAAATTTAGGATAAAATTGAGCTCTTTAGACATGACTTTTGGTTAAAACTCATTAATAGATTTTAAAAAATTAATTTTTTTAAAATATATATAAATAAATTAAGTAGGTCATTTGGAGTAAATAATATTAATTTGATATAAATTTTAGATTTTTAAAATTGTTAATGACTTGTATGAAACTCTTGATAAAATAACTATATTTTTATTTCTATTTTTTCTTGTATTAATTTTGTTTCAATTTTTCTTGTTGTCTTGCAATTAAATGTTAAAAAACAAAAAAATAAAAAGTATTTTTAAAGATTTTTTAATTTTTTATTTACTTTATTATACATTTTAAATTTTTTTATTAAAATTATAAAATTAAAAATAAAAATATTGATAAATTTAGGGAACCATCATGAGTTTAATGACATAATTTTTTAAAAAAAAATTGACCTCTTTATGTTATGAAAGTTCTTAATGAAATAATTAAGTGTTTACTTTTTTTCTTTAATTTGGTTGGTTCAGTTCAATTTGGTTCAATTTAAATAAGAAAAAAAATGATTTTTTTGCTTAAATTTAGTGCTAAAATAGGTCGAAAGGGTATTATGGAAAAAAGGTATACCCTTTTGTTAAAATGCCAAAATAAGGTGCACGCTTCAATAATCTTCAAAAATTGGATATGTCCTTTGGTAAAATGCAAATATTTAAAGAAGTTATGATAAGATCATCCCAATGTGCATGATAGGAAATTTGGTCCTAATGGATTCACGCTAGCCACTTTTAGGCTATCGAACAAAAATTGTTGGTTTATAAAAGGTTGTTGGTTGAGCAAAGTTGATCATGAGTATTCATTGTAAGCTAGAATTTTCAAAGAACTATTTCCTAAAAGATATATTTTGGTTGAATAATTAGAAAAATCTGATAAATCAACCTTCAATGTTAAATACAACAAAGTAGAGTCTTTAATCAACTAATAGAATATTTTGGTAAAAAAAAACTCCAACATCGATAGGTCAGCTTATGAGCTATTGTTGATCAGCCTATGAGCCTAATAGAATACTGGTGCTGTCAGTCAGTCAATTGATCAATTATCAAAAATCCTAGAAGAGTGCCATTGATAGGTTAGCCTATGAGCTATCACTGATGACACACTTTAGTTGGTTGGGGCTATTGATGTGACACAAAAGGTTGATGTAATCGAGTCAGTTGTTGATTGAAAGCTTGGAATAATCGATCGAGGGTTAGAAATTGGATGCCAAAAGCAAGCTAAAATGTTGGTCTCTAAATATAGGTCAAGGGAGCAACATGGAAGACTATTGAAAATGTATAATTTTTTTTATTATTATCTCAACACTCTTGTGTTTCATTTTGTTTTCATTTATTCTATTATTCTTTGTACTTAATCTCACATCTTTGAAGAAAAATGTAACATATTTCTATTTCCAGAAGACTTCTAAGAAAGGAGAAAGATAGCAGATATTGAGGAATGATTCACTTAAAAGTGAGAGGTCGTGAAATACTAATCGGAGATTTTAAAATACGTAAAGTATTTGTCTTAGTTTTAATTTACTTTTTTGAATTAGCATTTTTTATTTCTATTACACAATAATCATGATTGTAGAATAGAGCAAGCAAAAAAAAATGATGGTCTATTCATCGCTTTCTAGTCTCATCAATAATCCAACATTTTAATTGTCTTTTAGTAGTTCATATGAGGCTATCCTTGCTTTTATAATACTTTTAAAAATTTACTTATAGACTTAAAATCTATTTTGGCTTGATACTTTTTAATAATTAAGGTGACAAGATAAAATCATTATTAAATTTTTTATATGTTTAGGAATTAATTCATGTCTTCGATTAATTTTAACTATTAAATAAAAATATTTTATATATTTTAAAATTCAAAGTACTTGTTAAATTTGAACTTGTAATGCAAGATCTAGTAATTTGCAAATTTTGAATACGTTTTGATAATTTGATTTCAGCCGTGGCCTGCCCTAAAGTAACCAAGCAAGGGACAAAATAATTGAGGTGCTGACGGAGATGGCGGAGCAGCAGATGAGACTAAGCATGGGCATACTCATCGACATCGTTGACGATGAGTGGATGCGTGACACCCTCCCTGACGACGGTGATGCTTCCTTACCCACACCTCACAACTCATCTTGCCTCTTCTTGCTTTGTTCTTCTCATGTCCTCTGGTTTTCTTCATGTTTGTTTTTTACATTTTAGATATCCCTCTGCCTTCTATAATGGTTGCCAAGACAGACGATGCCGAGGACTCGCGTAAGCAAACCTTAACAATATGATCTTTTTCATCACCAGATTGGATTCATATAGTTTCTTCATCTTTCCCCCAAAATTAGTTTTTTATTTTACAATTTCCATACTTGATGATAATGTGACTATTTTACAACTGGCATCCGTAATAGATTCCAGAACATGTTAGATACATAGAATTTCTCATTTACCAAATAGGGAATGAGTTGCTTGATGTGCACTTTTCTCTCCAGATTTACCATGAACCAAGGGAAGGTAGTGTACCTCTAGGGTTAGTCAGGCGCGAAATCGAGAATCCTGGATTACCCAAAAAAAATGTAGAGGTGGATGTCCAGGCACATCTTGCATTGTTAACAGCAAACAAAGTAGATGTGGATATGTACCTAAATATTTAGTTATTATAACAGGAATCAAGAAAGTATACATCTTTGGTTGATGGCTATTGAATCGTTATCTCATATTAGATGGTCTATATTCTAAGTTTCAGAAAATGTATATTCTGATTAAATTGTTATTCAGATTACAGTGTAATTATTATTTTCCAAATGTCAAGATATTGGGAATGTTATTTTTTGGAGTTTGAAAATCTCTGCCTGAAAAATTTGTTGCTTGGTCAGAATTTCCAACTTGAGCCTATTCTATAAGAAACTTATCAAATAGGTATATTCTTCCAGTTAGTGTTTGATACTCTGGTATTTGTTGGTTTTAATACTCAAGTTTCTTATATATCATATGACAACGTACCCTTTTGAAACTTTTCTGCCATTACCAAGGTAGTATATGATAGTTTTAAGCAGTAGGTAGTTGACTCACTCCATAGCACTTAGGTGATAGGTAGGAACCTAGGCTATCAGTATTAACATGATATTAAAATAGAGAAATAAATTAAATTAAGAAAGACTAAGATTAATGTATATATATAAATTATAATCTTAAACAACACAAATAAACAAGTGTTATTGTTGAGTTAATACTAAACACAACAACAATAAAATATTTTATGTTTTCAACCAAAAAAACATAAATCAATAATAAAATTTAAAATCATTGATCCATAGTCACAAATACAAGTTGTAAGAAAACGCCTAACTCATACTTATTGTCATACTAGATTTTCAAAATAAAGGTGATATAAATAATATCAAATGTTAACTTAGATTATTTACACTTTTGGGTCACCTAGGAGAAAAACATAAAAAAATCAAGTGAAATGACATGATTGTTGAGACAAGGAGAAAGAGTATGAGTACTTGTCTTTTTGTTGCTCCTTTGTCCCATATATATAGGCCATCAAACCTACCATTTAATCTTCATTTTGTTTTCCTAATGCTAATTTAATTAATTGTTTCCTTTGCTAATCATGACTAGCTTTCTTTGCCACAATTGTAGCTCTAGTCAACTAAATAATATGCCATCAGTTGCAAAAGCTTCCAGATTAAAAAGCATTGTAATGGAATAACACTTTCAACAGAATGAAGTCTTTCTTTGTCTAGTTCCACAAATAACCTTTGTATAAATACACTCAACTCTCAACTTCACCCGAAGTTGTAGAAGATCCCCTTTAGGACTTGCCAAGAAGACTTGCTTCTATCTCTTCTATGCCAAAATAGACCTTATTTCCATGACTTCAATATGTCAAGCATCTAGTTATCCTTCACTTGCCAAAGCTTCCATTATTGCACTTGTAATATCTATGTCAAGTAATCAATACTTACACATTTAGCATGTTGTATCAATAATTAACTTAAACCTTTGCTCAAATATCAAACCTTTTAAGTTACACTTTGGTTACATTATCAGTTCTCCCCCTTTAATGTATCAAAAAGTTATTAAATTTCTCAACATTTCTTAGAAAAGTTTCAATTTTATTAATGAAAGATTCAACTTTTCTCCCGTGAAAGATAATAACTGAGCTTATTACTAATTCATAAAGGAGATTGTTAGTGCAATTGTATTTGTACTACTTTAGATTTTAATGTTTAGGCAAAGACTTTAAGTTAAATTTGCCATGTATTTGATATGTGTGTTTGAGTGTGCAGGGATTTGCAGGAACACAAATGGATCTTGGATAGCTCATGGCTTGATGAAGTTGAGTGTATGCATGTTAACATGGTGTGCAAAGTTGCACGCTCAATGGCTTAGAGGTCCAATATGATTAAAGAAAGATGGTACGAGACATTTGAGGAAACGCAGGTCGAGAAGCATTGAGATTGTGTTGGAGCAACTCTAGAGTGAGGATTAAGTGTAATTAGGTTTGCAACTCAATGGTTCGAGGTCCATAAGTGATAAAAAAAAGGTCCCTTGAAGCAAAATCAAGGGATTGCTGGATAAGGAGTATTGAGGTAGCAAGGGCAATAGTTGTTGGAGGTTGATTGCGTTCGCAAGAGGCGTGAAGAATGACGTGGAAGGGTTGAGGGTTCAAGTACATCCGAGAGACATATGACCTGACATGAGATAGTCGAAGGTAAAGTCAAGTTGCAAATGATAAGTTTCTAGTGAGCTATAAGTGTTGAGTGACATCTATTTAGGAGAATGAGGGTAGAACTCAATATAGGTGAACTCAATTTTAGAAGTGGATAGTCAGGTTTTTCAATTGATTGATGATGGGTAATAGTCAACTGGTTGGAAATCCTAATGCCCTAAATTGATTCTGGGTTTGAGGTTTGACCAATTGACTAATGTAAAATAGTCAAATGGTGGTTGAGTTGACTAATGAAGCAAGTAATCAAGTGATAAACTAAAATTATATAGTTGTGGTAAGTTTGGGTTTATGGTTTGGGATAGTCAACTAATATGGAATCAAGTTGCAGTTGACTAAGTCCAAGGAGCCCATGAATAGAATATTTTATTTGTGGCAAAGTTGATTGTGGAATTGACTAATGGTGAGCAGTTGACTTATGCTAAGTGACTAGTCGACTAATTGCCCACGTGATGAGTAGAAAGGAGTCATTGCTGCATGATATTGGTCGAATCACGAAGGCCCAATTAATTGATGGTGCAGGCTAGCCGACTAATAAGTGATAGACAACAATTGACATTGGAGGATTGAGAGATATAAGAGACGTCTGTGGAGACTTGGAAGACCGATGAAAATAAGATTAGTTAAGTCTTGTTGGAGCTTCTCCCTTATACTAATGGTCTTCTTGTAAACTGATTCTCTTGTGTTTATAAAAGGTTTCTCTACTTCTAGTAGAGTTCCAAGAAGGAGAAAAAGAGTGGCTTTAGAGTGATTCACTGATTGATCATAAGTCGTGTAGTAGGAGTCCGAGATTGTTGAATCACATAAATCTGTGTATTTGCAGTTGTGTGGGTTTCTTGTTTATGTTTATTTCGCTATTCTAATTGTGTTTTTGAGACTTTGGTTTATAACATTGCACTGACAAGTCGACAATCTCTATTCACTCTCCCCCTTTAGCTGGTCTTATCAGTCTTAACAGAGATAGCATACAATATCATTGCAAGTTTTTGACCATTTGAACTGCCTATTACAATTTGTATACTACTATTTTTCCTAACTGTGCAACATTGTAGTTAGAATTGGAAACTAGGATTTAGTGTGCCTAAATTTAAATTCCTGTCTGGTGCTCAGAATATACCAAAAATCAAGCCCATTCAACAAACTAGTAATGTAGCATGGAACAATTAGTTTTTATTGGTCTTCATAATGTAGTTATGCTAAAATCTTTTGCCAATTGACTTTGCCATGTCATTATGTTGATTTCCTTCTTTAAATTGCAGATCAGGAAAGCCAGCAAGCTGAAAAAGATGAGTGGCATGATCTTGCCTTAGAGAATCTTCAAGCATGATGAAACTCCAAGCTGATGAGATTTACCTTGAATATCCATTATTTGTTTTTTGCATTTTGCTATATGAACTTGGTTTGTGGAGCTCAAGAGAAACAGTCGGTGCTAAATGAATCATACTGTTTTTTGCTAATTTCTGAAGTCTTCTTACAATATTTTAGACTACAGTGGCTGCTAATGTATGGAACTTGTCACATTCTACGTGTGACATTACTCTTGTTTCTCATGGCTGATGTCACACAAGCAAGGGGACAACAATAGTATGCACCCGAGAAGGAAGCGGTTGTGCCACTTTTCATCTATTCTTATCTTCCTACGTGAATCACGGGGGCTATATAGGGCCCTCCCTTTGCTATGGTGAAGCCATTTTGCTCCCCTTGCAATTACTAGGTGTTTGAACGCTTCACTCATGCTTGTGTTGGAAAATTTTCTAATCATTTGATTTTTCTAGGTGTTTTATGTATATATACCAAAAGGAGATGGCGACATAACCCTTGGACCTCTGCAATGGGGTCTCTCTCACAGAGAACAAGAAAGAGGTGCCTTTAGTGTGACGCGCAACGTCTTCTGTGAGCAAGGTCAATGCTTCGGAGACTCATGGATTTTTTTGCTATTTGCCTATTGTTAAGACGACAAATTTATCAATTTGTCTTTTGGTCACTATGTTGTGTATATGGGTCTCTTTGCCTCTTTTTTGGTGAGTTGCCAACTTGTTCACATGCCTACCCGTCATTTGAGGCTCTAGGAGTTTGATAGTCTATTTTGATGGTTCTATGGGCTTGATCTAGCTTGCTTCATTCGCCATTGTGGCCTGCTGTGCCCCTTTGGTAGAAAAAAGGGTAAGACTTCATCAAATCTACCCTTAAGGTTTTGTTGTTGGTTGACATAAGGATGAGATCCTTGTTTCATTGGGTGACAGCTTCCTCGACCTGCATATAATCTGTCAATTGGGCATAATATGAGATTAAAGAATTGATTCACCAATCCATTTAGGAAACTTGAGGGTTGGTGGCCCCATCTGATTGAGTAGAGTTGGTTTTTGGACAATTCAAAATATGTTTATCACTCACTAGCAGGAGCTTTCATCCCTAACGTAGCCCTAGAGTTTCATGACCTAAGCTCAGAGACGTTGATTGGCAAGAGTACTAAGATAGTGATTCAATTAGATGGTGATTTGGCAAAACCACATTTAAGAACACAAGAGTCCTATCATCAATTTGCATTGATGCGATTTGCTTTTGATCCTTTTTATTAGGTGGGCGAGGAAGGATGGGTTTTTATAGCTACAGTAGTAGTTATGTTCCCTGCCGAGGTTAACATATGTCAAACAACCACCATTGGTGTCTCTGGCTAATGGCTCTCCGACATTTATGTCAAGCAGGAAAAAGAAAAAAAAATGTAGGATTTGAGAACAATATGTAGTTGCCAAAGAAAAGAGAGAGAGAGCTTCCTCTTATTACCTCAACCTTCTTCTTATATAACGAGTCTGAGACACCTTTTCTACCACGACCATTCTCACAATGCCCTTGGTGCAGGTCATTAGAGGACAAGCTCTGCCATAGAATCATTTTGTGGTATGTCATGTGTGCCGGAATGATCGTGAGAACAGGTCGTTAGGGGACCAGATGTAACGGCTGACTTGGGGTATGACCGAGTAGCCGACATACGGTGTGACCAAGTCACCGACTAGTGGCGCAAACGAGTGGTCGGGTTGAGGTGTGACCGAGTGGCTAGCTCGCTGTGCGGCCAAGTGACTGGGTTGAGGTGCGGCCAAGTGACTGGGTCGAGGTACAGTCGAGTGGCTGGCTCATGGGGTGCCAAGTGACCGAGTCGAGGTGCAGTTGAGTGGTTCGCTCATGGTGTGGCCAAGTGGCCGGCTGATGGCGTGGCCGACTCCACAAAACTCTATACTCAAGCTTCATACTTCCTCGACGACTTAGTCCCTGAGTAGTCGCTAGAGGTGCATTGTCTTTCTATGCGAATCCTAGGTCTCTCCTTGGTTGGGCTTACCCTACATGAGCTTCCTTTCCCAATGTCAGCCCAGTAGACATTTCCATTGGCATCATTAGCCACCCCTAAACTAATCAAACCATTACTATGATTTGACATTAGCAAATCGTGGCCACCCACACGGCCCGGGTGATCTTGTGCTGCAATTTTCTTAGAGTTATGGGTCCTATATCCTTTCCTCTTCTGTTTCAATCTCGGGGAGTCACCTCTTCGTTACACTCGATCATTTTTGCATGATTTGAGTTTTCCGCTGACTAAGTACCCTATTAAAAAGGGATTTTGCCTACTCCTTTCGCGTCCCAGCGCATCTCCCCTCTCTGGTACACTATGACCAAGTAAGTAGTTAACTTCCTGTTCTTCTCCTCCTTACTATGGCCTCTGCTTCTAGGAGATCCTCATCCAGTAAGTCGGAGAGGCTATCGGTCATTCCTTGGTTCGAAACCTTGCCCACTAGCCTAACCCCTGACCATCCTTTCTGCCAAAGAACTGCCCAATACTTCCTGAAAGGGACTTTGTTGTATATCCCGAAGCCGACGGAGTGACCCCATTGTCCCCCTTCAGGCCGCTATTGCTTCTTTGTGGGTCAACTGGAAGGGGGACTTCGTCTACCGATTCCTTCTATTTATTTTGAGACCTTAGATTTTTACAGGGTAGTTGTGAACCAATTGGCTCCCAACGCTTTCCGTATTCTAGCCGAGGCAATCATCATCTTCGGACATTTGTAGCTCCCCTTGTCCCTGCTTATGTTTGATAGTTTGTTCCAACTGAAAATAGCAGAGCCATAGGTATTTTTCTTCTTGGGGAGGCACGACTGTCAGTTTTTAAAGGGAATACCCTCCTCTAATAAGGGTTGGAAGAGCCTCTATTTTTACGCTCAACTGCCCAATCCCTTGCCTTTTTTTGAAGTCTGGAGAACTGACCTCCCTGATCTTCCCCCTGAAGGAGAGTTGCTCCCAATCCTCCTTTAGTGTCGTTTAGCATGTCCTTCAGGACCACCATTATAGTCTCTGGATCCTACTGGACGACCGATTGCTGAGCTACTTAGGATTATCTCCCTTTGTCTCGGATGTTCCTACTTTAATATGTATACTAATATTTTCACAGGGCTCGTATATTAATCATGTCAAGGAAGGCTAATGCAGAAGGCTTTTTCTTTTGCAGATGATATCATGCAGGTGACGATGATGGAATCCCTTTTAGAGTTAAAACATGAGGGGTGAAAGGACAAAGCCTGCCTTGACTCCGATTCATTCCCGGGAGGTCAATTTATTGCTAGGTACTTCCCACATTATGTCCCCCTCTCAGGTACCACCCCTAGAGGCATCCTATCCAGCGGACAGCAAAATATGTAAGCGGGGTGGTCTAGATGTGAAGGCACATGCCCAGGAGAATAAAAAGCTCTAATTCCTCTTCCTGTGCCTCCTACTTCTCCTCCTTCCACCTCTCACTCATCCGATAAGGTTCCTCTACGCCTGCGACGATGGTCTCACCTTTTGGGGCCCTCGCCTTTCCCTCCTTGTGAAACACCCTCGACCATGGTGGTCCTTTTCTCCCTCGAGGAGCAAGGTGTCGGGTCCTCCTTCATTGTCACCTCCGCATCTTTACCCATGACCCCTGCTACCCTTGGGCCCTCTTTTATGCATCATGTCTCCTCTCTTGCTTTAACCGTCACTCCCTCTATCTCCCTTCCTTCCAGCTTAACTGTGGAAGAGAGGGAACTTCATGCTCATATCCTACAATATATTCTTCCTCCTGCGTCTCCTCTCTTGGCTTCATCATTCACTCCTTGCACCGATCCCGCTCCCTCTATTTTTCCACCCTGCATCCCATCGAGCCCTCGGTCTCTACCCAGTAGCCTACAATGGGGACTCCGACCTCCCCCTCGTTAGCTCCACTCTCAGTTTCCCTCCACTCAATCCTCCAGGTTCACTCAACTGAGGGATTAAGACTTTTGACCCATGCTGGAGTGCAGGCCCCCTTGGAACACTTGCGTCATGATTTGACCTCAGTGAGTTATCCACGTAGGTTTATGCCTATTTCAGTAGCGCCATCTAACCCTACTTGGCTCCATTCCCTATAGGTGGTTACCTATTATGAGGAGGTGGTCCGTCACATGGCGGATTATTAAACCCTCCTGGAGGCTTATCACACAACAACCCAAACCTAAGTGGATCAGATGACTCAACGGCTCTCTATACTGTCTCAACGAGAGGCTGAGTCAACTACAAAAGTTGAGGCCCTACGACTTTCTCGGAACTGAGAGAGCGCATGGCAGGATTACTCCATGACCGAGATGAAGTGAGACAGTGGGTGGATTCTCTTCTTATTGAGTTGCATAGTCAGGAGGAGATCCACTGACATAATAATTCTTTAGTCACTGAGCTGGCTCTATGTCGGGCTCACCTCCAAGAAGTGGAGGTAATGAAAACGAAGGTGCCGTCTGAAGTGGCTCATCTTATGGAACAAATATCCTTAACAATGGAGTAGCGGCGAAACACCATGGAGGAGAAGGAGCGGGCTATCTCCTAGTGTAGTGAACAGGAGGTCCTGCTGAACCACTTTTGCTCGGTTCATGTCTTTGCCATGACCCAAGTGGTACACCTCTAGTCCATCGCTTCCGACCTCTCCTGAGATATGGTTGACCTCTCTACCTACTTCAAATCCCTGCGGCTCTCCTATTGTAAAGACCTGGAGGTGGTGGCACAAAAATTCATGGGAATATCTTGGGAGCGGGATGAGCTGCATGCTAAGCTGACCTTGCTACGAGCCAAAGAGGAGACTCATCACCAAGTTCAGGAGCAACAAATGCTCTGGAAGTTGGCTTTGAAAGTTGCATCCTTCTTTCAACTCAGATTTAAGGGAGCTGTCAAGCAATTCAACAGTCGAGGTTATCCTCTCGCGAGAGAAGATGTTAGCTTCCTCAGCTGCCTGACAGCCTTATCTTAGTACCTGGCTGATATTTTTGACTTGTAATTTTTCACTTCCTCAGATGATGGGAGGCTTCATGTAATGTGTGAAAAATCAATACTCATCTTTATTACTAAATTGATCATGTGTTTAATGAGTCATGATGACATTAACATTTTTACTTTTCCAAAGCACGACCCGCTTCAATTCCTGCCTCTACGGGTCCTATAAAGGTCCACCCGGGGGGGGGGGGGGATCTTTTGAAGTTATTCATGCAAAGATTTAGGTGTTCAACCTCTACTTCTGAAAATGTCTTCCTACCATCACTCCTCCTCTATTCGTCTTCCGATTCGTTCCATCTCTTCTCATATGAATGACTCCAACATGAAGTCAACCTTGACCTCAACTCTCTGTCCAATCCCTCCTAACATGGTCTCAGGGAATGGGCAAGCTGGAGAGGGGTTGTGGGCCTGACCACTATTTCCTTCTGCGAGGAACCTTGTTTCCCATCCAGTGCCTCTGGCTCTAACTCCCCCTTCTCCCCCATGAGTTCCTGAGAAGCATGGAATATGCATGTTTTAGGACCTTATTTTATGTGCAAATGCATGTTCTTGACCCATATTATTTGATAGAAATGAGCATAATTACATTAAATTCATGTTTTGGTTCGGAATCTACTCATTTCGTGGTTTTCTATATCAGGTAAGCACATTTGAAGGCTAGGAAGAGAAGCTGGAAAGAAGAGCAAGAAAACAGGCCAAACAGGAGATAACATGACATGGCCGTGCCCTGAGGCACGACCATGTCCTGGCCACAACAACCCACACGGTAGGGTCATGCCCCCCTTTGCAGCCTCACCCAGAATCTCACATGAGCCATGTGATTCGACATGGCCCGGCCGTGTCGCACCGCGGAAACCTAAATTCTTAGCTGCCAATTCATTAAAAAAGGAAATTTAGGTTTTCCAACCATGGGAAACCTATAAAAAAGGGATGAGGGCTTCACCAAAAGGAGAAGGAGAGATGGGAGCAAAGCATTGAAGGATCGAGGGACCGTTCTTCGTGTCGACAAGGAGTTTATCTTCATCGGTTAGAGTCTTCGCCATCACAAGGGAGGTTTAATTCTTATTTTTGAAATTATATAGATTGAGATGTATATTCAATTCGATTGTTATCCTCTTTTTTGTGTTGAATTCTCATCCATGGAGTAGACCTTCTTGTAATCTTGGGATTAGGGCATAACCCAACAACTATGACTCGTTTACAAGTTGTTTTATGAATTTCTTTATTGTTTTAATGTTTTGATATCAATTATATTGTATTGAATGTTCTATGTGCTTGTTTGCATGGTTTGGGATTAGAAGGGACGTACCGAAAGGTGAACCTTCAATCCGGACATATAGAATTGATCTTGAGAATTGACTTGTAAGCGATCGTGTTCAGTCTAGGTAGGCTTGTGGAGATCTCGTGACAAGATCTCTTAACTGATTATGGTCACCTACGTATTGAATCCTTTATTTCATGTTACATTCTCTCGAGGATTAGATAGGCTATCATAGAACGTAAAGGGTCTAGTTCTATCCGTCATCTTCATATTAGTACCGAGTCTAGTACGGCTTGTGGAGTTCTCGTGACAGGTACTCTTAACTTATTATAGTCGACTACATACGGAGTCTAAGACCGGAGATGCTAGGATAGGGTAGATACGATCGTGAGAACTCGAAAGGGTCACTTGATTACTTTAGGATAAGTTTCCTCAAAACATTAACCACAGTAGGGAGAGGAAAACAACGTCGAGGAAATATTTGTCGTGGCAAATCCTGAACTCCCAAGATTATCGCTCTATCATTCATCTTTCACCGAGTTTCTCTTTGATAACCATCAATTACTCAACTCCTTAATTCTTCTAGATAACCTACCATTGCGTGAGATTTAGTAATTGACAAAGTCCCTGTGGGCTCGATATGTTTATTACTTGACAATAACCGTACACTTGCAGATGTGCATTCACACACCATCAACTAGCTGAAGGAAACATACTTCGAGGCATACATAAAGGATGGCATTGGATGACGAGTTGGAGGCTCGAATGCATCCGAAGGATGAGAGCTGAGCATATGTGAAGGATGACATTAGGAGATGAGCCGTGGGCTCGAATGCATCTGAGGGACGAAAGCCAAAGGAAGAAGGCTTGAAGGCTGAATGCTGAAGGCTGCGGAGTAAGTGTTAAGTGAGTCCGAGTGTGAGAGATTGTACTCAAGAAGGGAAAGAGTGAATGTCGGATGCTCAAACACTTTGTGTTTGAGGTTTTACCTGACATCAGTCAACTGATGGTAATGTCAGTCAATTAGTCGAGTCAATGGCAATCAAGTCGGATGCCCAAACTTGTATTTGGAGTTTTACCCGACTAGCAATCAACTAGTATGGGTATCAGTCGACTGGTAAAGTGTGGCCAGAGCACAGAAGCTCTGATAGTTAACTGACCAGTCGACTATGATGCCACCAGTCGACTGAGCTCACTTATTCAATGTGGATAGAGTCGTTTGAGTGTCATTGGCGTTGCAACAATCGACTATCAGTCGACTAGTAGGTGAAAACTCAACTTTTGTGTTTCCACCGTTGCCTATATAACCAAGCTCATGGAGCTCGGTTATGGTTGACGAAATAGAGGTGGTTAACCCCTATTAGTAGTCTACCTAAAGTCATTATTGTTCATGGTGATTTCCAAAGTCTTGTGTGAGGTTTCTCCATTGACAAAGAGCTTTGACTTAGCTGGAGTTGCCGAGGATTGATCCACTGACGGATCGCAGACATCGTCCACCGTACGGACAGCTATGGAGTAAGAGCGTCATCTCCGAACTACGTTAAATCAACGTGTCAATTTGTATACTTGTTTGTCTTTACATTTTTTTGTATTCTGCTATGCTAATCTTTTGTAGAAAGACGAACACGAGCAAAATCAAATGACGATTTGGGGGTAACCGCTATTCACCCCCCTCTAGCGGTGATTAATGACCCAACACATTAGTCACCCCCAAAAAATAGTTAAACTAAGCATGTAGTCTGATGTTAATTATAAAATTATTTTATCTTTCTTTCCTCCCTCCATGGGCCCCTTTACCTTCCTGTTGGGCCTACTTATAACAGGCTTCTGAAAGATCTCATGGGTGCGGTCCCTTTTAGAGTAGGGTTTTTAAAGATCTTTCCCATCAATGCCCCACATCTATTTGTCTATTTGTCTTCCTTCTTTATTTGAATTCGTTGCGATTCCCTTAGATTACAGGCGGATTATGTACAGTCCTTAATTACAAAATTATTTGGCAATGTCTTATAAGTATTTGCCCACCTATAAACCCTACAGCTGGATCATGCACAAAATATAACCTTGGCATCTCAACAGCAATCTGAAGAAGTCAAATTAAAGGCAAAGGAGTAGGAAATAATTAATCATCTTGGCCCTGATTTGTTTATATTGGGTTTCAAAGGAGCAGTAGAACAATTTGTAGAGAGAGGATACCCTCCCCTAGGGGAGGATGATACTTTTATAAACACGGAGATGACTTTTGCCAAATACCCCCTGGAAGCTTTCAATGTGTAAATTTCTGTCTTTCACCCAAGGATGATCATATTCCATTTAATGTCATGTAATTTCTTTTGACAAACTTGACTTTCTATGATAAAAATACTCCAATTCCCATTCTCACTATTATTAAGGTTCATTATATAGGATGTGATTCTTTCCTTCTTTCATCCTATTTATATGAATCATATGATTCTTCGATCCTCATATATTTACTCATGAATGTGGAAAATTTTTTATATGCATTCCTATGGTCAATTGTTTTTATATGCCTTCTTAATTATCGCTTCCACTTCCCAAAACCTTTCTATTTTCAATGCTCGCAGGGTTACTATTCTCATCTATAAAACTCACGCTCTTTCTACCCTTTTATTTTATCTTTCTTCTTCTTATCTTCTTCCTGAACATATTTGAAGTATGGCAGATGCATGACAACTAGAAGGAGGGATCATCCCTTCCGAGTATTGGTTATTAGAGCAATGACAGATTGCTGAACTAGAGGAGCTTGTGGAGAACTTGTGTTCTTGACTATGCTCTTCCTTTACTTGCACTTATTCCCTTTGTTAAGAACTAGCCATATGTCAGCGCCATTTGGCTAGACTTCATGCCACATATAGGACTTTAATAAGGTATCAACTAGCCAATATGCCTCCCGAGGTTGCTGCCATTGCCTCAGAAGAAAAGATTATATGGGAAGTCCCTTAATATCTCTCTCTATATGGGTATATGATTATGCAGTGTATGTAATGAAGTTGTAGGTCGAAATAAGGTAATAAACATGCTACTTTTGCGAAGATACTTTATGAATAAAACTCATACCTGACAAGTGCCAGAGTGTACTATCTCCCAGTGTGAAATACCCTCGAGATATTGCTAATAGCCCCCAGAGGGAGAATTTAAATAACCACTGGAACTTTTCTGAGAAGAGACAAGAATTCTATGGACTTTGTTGAAAGGAGAGAAATTCCACAGTTCTTTGAGCCCCTCAACTGTCTTAACTTTTTCAAATTCATACCACATCGTGACTAATAGAGACAATAACACATCAATGTATAAGATTAATGGGAATAAGTAGAATTAATTTGAGGTTGTACTTATTGTAGGGATCTTAGTGCAAAAATTTTGCACAAGCACAGCGGAAAAAGGATCCCTTCCTAGTGATCATTGCGAAAGCAAACTCGTATAAAAGATAACTATATAAACTTTTTCTATCCTATAGAAGAAGTATACCTTTTGGAGCGTGCCCTTCGATTATCCCGCTTGTCCTTGGTACGATGGATCTCCTAGCACGTTCAAGTGTCCGCGCCTCTATACGTATCCACACAAGCAAGGTTGTCTCACAACAAGGATTAGAAGGCACTCCTATCTTCTTGCTAGAGAAGAGTCCTAAGGAGTGTAGGTAGGGAAGGGGAGAAGAGGGAAGAAACTCCTTTCTTCTTGCTCTCACAAAAGCTCTCCACACACACACCAAAGCTTCCACCAAAGCCTCCACAAGACCACACAACTAGCACCAACCTTATGGCCGGCCACCCCCACCCTTTGTTTTATAGGATTTGAAAACCCTTTCATCTCCTCCACCATTCAATCCCATTGAAAGGTATTCAACACAAAGGTGGCTAGTGGCTTAGAGGTTACAAGCTTTAGGTGGCTAGTGGCAAGAGGTTACAACCTCTTAGTGGAAGTGGAGGTTACAAGAGTGGCCATGCAAAGAAGCAAAAACCAATTTGTCTTCTTCCACTCCACCTCATCAAGCTTAGGTGGCACCAAGTAGATTAAGAGTCCAACTCACCATCTACTCATGCTTA
>JBAMHZ010000103.1:5872617-5885187 GCA_037177395.1 Alpinia galanga | reverse complement strand
CATTTGAATGTCTATAACATCTTAGGGCATACATTATTGAGAGAGTAGTTTGTACCTCGAATAGCAACATTTGTAAATTAGTGTTTGGATAGTCTTCACTAGGGTAGGTATGATGATTCGACAAATAATTGAGTTGAAGGGAGCGGTATCGCAAACTTCAAGAAGACATTTATCGTCCAAGGAATTGAGCCTTGCACTTCTTTTCTTCTAGCTACAACCGAATGGCTACTATCTTCATCAGGAGATTTGGTTCCAAATGAAGGATAAATACCATATGTGAGAATATGAGGTTTTTCCTATAGGTTCTGCACCAACATGAACTTGATGCAATACTTCAACTAAATTCTCTATGTAGGATCGGTATACTTGCTTTTGAATGTTTATAACATCTTATGGCATACATTATTGAGATAGTAGTTTGTACCGCGAATAACAACATTTGTAAATTAGTGTTTGGATAGCCTTTACTAGGATAGGTATGATGATTCTACGACTAATTGAGTTGAAGGGAGTGGTATCGCAAACTTCAAGAAAACACTTATCAATCCTCCGCTGCACTGGTCAATTGGTCAAGAGGCATAATTTTTCTATGAATTTATCTTCCTTCACCATCACCATAGGACCAGCGGTAAAGGGCACTGGGGGTGAGTGTAATTACCTTTTGCCATAAGAAAACACTTATTGTCCAAGGAATTGAGCCTTGCACTTATTTTCTTTCTAGCTACAACCGAAGGGCTAACTGTCTTCATCGAGAGATTTAGTTTCAAGCGAAGGATAAATACCATATGCAAGAAAATTCATTATTCCTCCTCGATGCGGTAAGCATGAAGGAGATCAATTGGTATAGAGTCCATGAAGGCGATAAGCATCGAGAAATGAAGTGCAAAGTAATATAATATTCTTTTTCTAATTCCATCGAAGAAAAATGGAAGAGATGCATTGCGAGTTTCATCGTTTTATGTTATTTTAAAAAGCATCATACTTGATCATTTACATACAGCGAAAGAACACACTAACACACTTGTTATAATAAGAAGCAATAAAAGTGTTCTTTTTTCTTTTTGGCTAGGAAATGTTGTAAAAGGAAAAAAAGAAAAAATTTTGGGATGGTAAAAATCATTGTAGATAATTTGATTACTCTTGTGCCCCCGTCAATCGATTCTACAGTCAACATGAAAGAGATAAATCATGAAGAACACTTTGTATCTAACTAAATGTTAACATAGCAATAAGACAGGCATCCGAAAAGATAATTTGATTACTCAAATGCTCCCATGGCAGTGGGGATTCTACTTAGAATTTACATTATTACATTCACAACTTGAATCATGATACAAAATAATAATAATAATTTGACACAAAACTCTCGCTAATGCAATTTTTAAAGAACAATCTATTGTACACAATTTCATCTTACATTGTAAAAAATTATTTTCAACATAATATCTATTTTTTTTATTGACACTAAATATTCAGATCTAAAAGCAACTGACTCGACCCCACAGAAGATTTTCATTGACCGTTAAAATAAATCAAAAAACATTCGCAGCTAATAGTACAACAATCTAAAATTTGTCACTGACAATCTCTCTGTAAATGCTTAACAACTGAAGATCAAATTAAAGATGTCATAAACACTTTACCTTCTTTTATACAATAACATGGTCATTGCAAATTGAGCAAATGAAAAATAAACATAAACCCATACGAGCAACAGCACCATTTATGGTGCACCTCCTGTGACAGCATTTGACTATACAATCTGGTAAACAACATTTGAGGCTTTGCAAAAGAATTATTTACCTGTGTGGAAATGAAATAGCAAATGTTCTCTGTAGTATCTCGTACGGTTACATTTTATATGATTCTGTGGAATGGGGAGCCATCATTGTTCGGGTAAATGTATGTGAAATCGCATGGTTGCTCCACTCATATAAAACCATGGAACAATCCGACGAATCTGCTAATGAATTTGCAGGTTGAACTAACTTGCAAAAGCATCGGCTTGTCGTTTTACTAGCCGTGCGTACAAGCCATCCTTTTCGATCAGCTCTTTATGGTTCCCCATCTGCATTTTAAAGAAAGAAAAGAAAAAAAAAAGAATTAATGTTTGTAATCGTAAAATAGTATGGTTGGGAAATAATTCTGCATTTTATGTGTTTTTTATGATCATATGATACCCTACTTTGTAGAGACTGTTGAAACAACATGGAACAAAATGCTTATCTGGTAATGTGCAAAAGGGAAATATATCATTGGAAACCATGAATGAAACTACAACATAAAAAAAAAGCTTAGTTCAAGGTAAATTCATGGTTTAAAATTTAGAAATTTTGATCAGCAATTGGAACAATGCAGTTTAAAATGATATTTGTTTATTGATCACCTTATTAAAAAGGAAAAGAGCCTTAATATGAAAAATATTCTATATGTGGAACATTCAAGTTAACTATTGTGGGAATTGTGTGTCATATTTTATGTTTAATTATTTTAAATTTATCAATTTTATTAATCAATGTAGCATTTGCAAGCGAGTTTAAGTCATTAATTAAATGAGTTGTGGTGTGACCAATTATTACAAGGAGTTGATTGCCAGAAGATTAAAAAATATATAAAAAAAACTTCTACAATCAAATTTTATCCCACTGATGAGGCTACACTATTGATTCTATATATTGTCATCAATATTTAAATAATTTTATTTTATTTTATTATATTATTACTAATTGAATATCTTTCTCTTTCTCGATCGTATAGAAGATTTATACAAGAAAGAATTGATACCATGGAACTAGTTCTTTAAGAAATTAGTTACTTTTCATGGCCATAATGTGAATGTAGTTCCATTTTATTGTTTATTTTCATTCCTTAATAATGTTGAGAGATTTCCAAATTTTTATATTGACATTTTTGTTCAAATTAGTAGAGGAAATTGATGCAAATCACATTCAAGACTAATAAATTTTTTAAGAATGGTAAATTACATATACTAGTTATTTTAATAAATCATTGAAAAAAAAAGCAGCTCCCGCCAATATGAAATTTCGAAGAAGGATCGAAGGATCTAGTGTATGCAGCTTTATTCTTTATTGCAAAAGATTATTTTTGCAACCCAAACCCGTGACCACTAGATCATACGGTAACAACTTTACCGTTGCACCAAGACTCCCTTTCCTTATCGAGAATGATTGAAAGAATAAAAAACAAAACAATGCCCTATGATAGGACATAATAAGGAATACCTCAACAATACTTCCGCTATCCATCACTATTATCTTGTCAGCTGCTTGTATTGTAGATAACCTATGAAATCAAACATAAGGCGAGGGTGACAAAATAACTGTTACTGATTATAAATCCGTAAACTTACCTGTGTGTTATTACAAAAACAGTCCTCTTTACACTAGATCTATTCTGCACCAAATGAAGTACTTCCTGTGACAGCCCAAAAACAAAAGGAGTTTAGAGATTTTATCGCTTTTGCAAATCCATACTTACAAACTTCTATTTACGGTGAAACAATACCTTCACATAGTATTCACTTTCTGCATCAAGTGCACTAGTGGCTTCATCAAGAATCAAAATTGTTGGGTCTCTAAGAATAGCCCTGGCAATAGCAATTCTTTGTTTCTGACCTCCACTAAGAAGAGCATCATCAACAAGTGTCTCGTAGCCATTGGGAAGGGATGATATAAACTCATGAGCATAAGCTTGTTTTGCAGCCCTTTCCACTTCCTCATGACTTACATCCCTAGGACACCCGTATCTTATGTTGGAGCTGACATCCATGCGGAAAAGTCGTGGCTCCTACTAATCAAATAACTTGAACCTGAAGTACTACTGTTTAATTAAGTAGAAAATTATGGATTTTAGAACTAAAAATTTGCTTACCTGTCCTACATATCCAATATTCTTCCTCAACCATTTGATAGACAAATCTGTAAGAGGGACTCCATCGACCAATATCTGCATCAGAAAATACATTTTTACTTGATAAAGCTACAATTGTGGATAGAAAACAGTCAATGGAGAAGCAATAATAATAATAATAAATAGTAAATAAACGAACACCAACATGTTCTGTAACACAAATAACTTGGGGTCAATTTCTAGCAGGTGCGAAATGCCTCGCTAGGTTCCTGGCTCCCTCATGCAAATGGACCACTATATTAGGGCAAAATCTCCCACGATTTACCATCCTTCATTAACCGGAGGGCGGACCATAAGGGACGTTTGGCATGAGTGTTATCACGTTTTGCCACATGCAACACATAAATAACACTTTGAAAATAATAAAATTGCAATTGAATCCATTATATCAATAAATTTGACATCATGTATGTTGCAAAGGGAAATGACTATTTCTCTTGATAATTGTCGGTTAATACTAATACAATTAGTTTTTTTAATATTCTCAGATCTGTAATATTAATAACACCCTCATAAAAAGGATTTTGACTCTAATTGAAAATATTTGGATAGCAGAAATGATAAATATGAAAACAAATATCAACGTGGTCATACAAATGAGGAAGTTAGGGCCTTAAATTAAGTTTGTATTTTATTAGAAACACTGAATCTAAAAGTTATATTTAGTTCCACGTGACTTATTAGGTTTTGTTAGTATATCTAGAACCTATATATATGGATATATTTCCTTTTCTAAATTTATTTAGAGGAACGTGAGCACCTCCATCATCCACCGTCCGATCAGATAAGCACTATAGCTTAATTCTTGAATCCTAGGAGATCAGACAGTGAATGATGGAGGTGCTCACGGATGAGTTGTCTAGGATAATATTTCTAGAGTTTTATTACTCCCAAGTTGGTAAAATAGCTTGTCAATTTTAAGGTTAGGATTTTTTTTCCTTCCACTTCGATACCTTTAAGGGGAAGACAACAAATTTGATGTAGTTTGGATTTCTTTCTACTTCGTTACCTTTAAGGGAAAGGAGACCTGTTAGGTTTTGTTAGCATATCTCTTCTAGTTGTCTATGGCCTTCCCTCTTCCCTCTGTTGATCACATACCACAGTCCACAAGTACTCTCTAACAAAACTTGAACCTGCGTCTACTTTTTAGCTTCCCAGCAACCTAAAAGCAAAGCCAAGAATACCAAACCCAACCTAAAAGCAAAGCCAAGAATACCAAACCTTTGTTTGGTGTCACCGCACCCTCCTCGCATGGCCATCTGCATCGTGCAAGCAAATCACCATGGCAGAACACCAATATGGTTCATGTGCTTCAATCGGTGATCTTACAAGATTCATTGTTATGCAAGGATAAATCAATGTGCTTTAGTTGGCAATCTCATGAGGTTGCATGCCTTTTGCTAGCAATCTAATGAGTTAGAAAAGAAATTTTCAAAAGAAAAAAATTATATTATTGCTCCAATTGTTCAAACAGTAGATAGGGACTTCTTTTATAGGCATTTTACAACTGAAGTTTAAAAAAAACTTGGGTAAAACAATAGACTTAGATTTACTAGAATTGGTAGAATATATATATATATAATGCAACTTTAGACCCTTAGGAAATAGTATATTTTATGAATTGATTTTATTTTAAATATTGAATCATGCTCCTCTATAAAAAAAGGTCAAGAATTAGACTCCTTACAAGTTGTCATTATCTTCCTATTAGTTACTTGCCTATGAACAAGAAAACGCTCCAAGTAGAAAAAGTTGCATGTATCTCAATTGTCCTTTGTGCTAACAAATGCCAGTGTTGACACCTGGGTTGAAGGAAGATGGCCTATGGTTGTAGGAATGTCAACATACAAGATGAAGAATTGAATGAAATTTCCAAGTTATTATGTTAAATAAAATAAGCATTGAGATCAAAATTTCTCTCAAGATTGATTGGTGCTGTGACTGTGAAAGCTCTTGAAAAAATACTCTAAGGAAGTGCTCAGGCTTATATACAAGTACATAATTGCCTGTATTGAACTCTTTTTAATCAATGAGGTACATTAATTAGCAACTACTTTGAGATTCCAATCCGACAACAAAGGCTCAACATGTGAATATCAATCATCAACAATAAAGTTGCATGCAATTCCAAAGCTTTGTTATGCACTGAGTACCAACAAATGCAAGAGTCAACTTTGAGCTCAACTATAGGTAAGTGAAATTACAAATAAATAATCAACTCAAACGTGCAAGGACATGCATGATAATTGAGTTACATATTATTCCCATATCACCTTATACACAAAGTAAATCAGGAAGGAGTTTGTTACAGAGAATGAGAAACAACCTAGACCCTGATTCAACCAAACTTCCAATCAAGGAATAGATCTATAGACCTTACCAGTACATTAAAGGGTGACAGCATTGTGGGTGTATGGTTATTGCAGATTGCCGTTCGTGAAGATCAAGAAGTCGTTTTATAATCTCAAAGTTCATCTTATCAAAGTAAACAAGAAGAAACTATTGGCAAGTTTGAGTGGGAATTTGAAGATTAGCATGTAGAGAAAAAAAACTACCAGGCATTTTAGCTGTGGTATTAGATCAAATTATGCAGCCTAATATGTAGCTTTATTTGATTAAGAGATATGTTGGCACAGTAGAAATATAGTTGTAATAGTATTAGAAATGGTTGTAAGGTTACATTATATCCATTGGAATTTGGGATTATAGTCAGCCTTCCATTTTGGTTTAGGCAACCAGAGTTAAGTGTTTATATCTAAATTACTTATATCAGAGTTGTTTTATTCCCTGGCTATTATTAATACATTCGGTTAAAGCAACAGAATCTAAGTTAGCTTTTGACAGTAGTTTTACCTGGCCACTTGTTGGTTCATATAAGCCCAGGAGAAGATTGACAAGAGTGCTTTTACCACTTCCACTAAGACCAACCTGACAAAGCATGCAAGATAAAATTAAACAAACTATAGCTTCATGTTATGCCATTTGGATATAATGACAAGATGTTTTATTCATCAAGAACAAATATTCCAAATACCATAGAGCACAGAATAGACTTACGATGGCAATTACTTCATTAGGGTGTACAGATAGGTTTAATTTTCTCAGGACTGTTGCCTGCGAAATATAAAATACATCAAATCAGCAGATTAAGATTTTTCTAGATACCCTATCCTGATTAGTGAATGGTTGCATCAAACATCAATCAAATCAAATCTAGGATAACATATTTAGAGTAGCCATGCGAGGTTTCCCTCAGCAGATTAAGATTTTTCTAGATACCCTATCCTGATTACTGAATGGTTGCATTAATCATCAATCAAATAAAATCTAGGATAACATATTTAGAGTAGCCATGCGAGGTTTCCCATTTTTTTCTTGAAAATATGCAAAATTAGACTGTGTGCTGAACAATACATGAATATAGAGATTACTTAACTTCATGTTAGTTCCACTGTGATGTTTTGTTCCTTTGCTGAAAAAAAACTAGGCATGGTCTTCATCAAATGTAATCTAACAAAAAACAATAACCTTACTCCAAAGTTTGTCCTGCTCAACTTTAACTTCATTTAATCTCATTGATTCAGCTCAAAATGTCTATCCCAATGTCACCATACCTACAGATGAGCATGAGCATCTACTTGTCGGTTTCTTGACTATGGATCAGAAGTTTCATGCTACCAGCAATCAGACATGACTCCCCACTCTTTTCAACTCGCTCACCATCTCCCTTGTTTCCATTCCCAATAGCTCTCATATTCTACCACATGGCATATGCTATTTGTTTCTTGCAACTCTTCTTTCTATTACTCATTTAGCCATGTCATTAAATTGCTTTCTGGACCAGTTCTGCACGGTGTACTTAAAAGGATTCAAGAGAAAAGGCAACAATTGATGGATTTGAGACTAGAGTTCTCTAATAATTGGGTGAGTTATTGAGTGTTAACTTTGTCTTTCATTTCATATCAGTAGCATTGTTATCAGCATTATCCATCTATATCCAAAATAAAGAAAGAGCATGGTGATTTTATTTCAATTGCCTTGTTTTAATTGAGTCATGCAAATCCTGAAAATACCATTCTCTTTTTTCTAATAGGTCACACATTGTGATCCGGTTCATAGTCTCAATCTGGTGTCTACCAACTGAATTTTCATTATTTAGTCATGTCTATAAATGATTACAATTTCATTACTTGGCCTTGGCCACTTAAGATTCACTCTAAAAATCCAGATACTCTTTGGAGTTTTGCAATCACCATCCAAATATGTTTCGATAACCATCTAAACTTTAAAACTCATGAAACACGTCTACCTACCAAACCTATTAATGTATTACATACAAGCAATATTCTGCTGGGTAGGGGTGATGGACATTGTGGGGCTCACTAGATGTGTTGATCTTCTGGGACAAAAATATCTCTAATCATGTGGCAACCAACTTTAATATGCATAGTGCATTCATGAAACACTTAATTATTTGCAAAGTAAATCTCCACTTGACGTCGTATTTAGCCCCTTGTAAACCTGTGAACACCGTATATAAAATCGATCTATATCATCTCACATTTTGCATGCAGCATTTTTTAAAATTACACTTCAGCGCTAAGAGAATTAAAACACTTCGTTTCTTCACAAAATCCTAGGGTGTCCCTTTTACAATAGTAGATGTATGACGTAATAATTCTAGATAGTTAAGCTTTCCTGCAAATCTTCAATAATGAGAACAGTCTTCACGTCATCACCATCTCCTGATCATAGACTAAGGTTTGGAATAATCAGAACAATCATATGAATGCATCTAAGTAATTAATTCTTGTAAAAGATTAAGAATTCGTTTGAGAGATCATTATCAAGTTATGTTTCCCATAACTGTTCAAATGTACCCTTCTATGTCATAACTATTAGAAGTTGGCTATATGGATCTTATGCTTCCATTGAGCTCCAAATTGAAATATACTTCATAGGCAACTTCCACAGAACAAAAATAAATATGGCTTCTAGTTCTGAAGATATACTTTTATCTCATGGGTAGTATGTTGTTGCTCTTTACAATAAATAAATAAGTCAGCTATCTAGTTTGTCTATATATTTACAGATACTTTGATTACCTTAAATAATAATATATAGTTAAAACTGATTCAATCAGTTCGAATATTACTAGTGATATACCCTTGCATACAGCTTAAAATAGGGATAAGACTCACGTAGCCAACAAAAATAGTTGGGAGAATCATTACTTGATGATGAAGATGATATTGTTTTATTATCAAAGGGTTGTGGAAAAGCTTATCTCTCATTCAATTGTTTAGTAAAATTTTTCCTTCGTTGTTGGTGTTGTAAGCCAGTTCATGCAAAAGACAAAAAAGGTATTATTATGATGCAGTGTTAAGGATTATCAACTTTATTAAAGGGTCTCATAAGTTTGCTCTATATGCATGTAGCATTTGAATATTGAGCATGCTTTAAATGTTCAATTTGCATCAGAGTGCATTAAAGTTGACTATCAATGCTGTCCATAATATTTATGTTTGTGTGACAAGCTGTCCATAATAGATATCTAAACTCAAACTCGAGAGGGAATACTAGACATAGACATAATAGGTTTATTTCACATCATTCATCATCGTCATACACTTTTATCAAGCTATATTTGTCCCAACTAATTAGAGTTGGCTTTGTGAAATCTTATCCTCCAGTTTGAACTCTATGCAATGCTTTATCACTAGTAGCATTCAAATCAATTAAGGCATTATATTGCATATACTAATGAACTAAGTCATAATATTGCATTTAGTAATGATTTCTTTTATCTTCCTCCACTCCTTAAACCTTTCACTCTTCATTCCTCTTCTAATTGTATAATTTGTTGGTCACAAGAATATTTTCATACAACCTCAACCTATATACTCTTTTTCTTTTCATTAAATGAAGCTACGTCTAATTGCTCCCAAATGCTTGCTTTTTTATCATCAATGGTAACATTGAACATCTATCTTGACATCTAATTGCTGCTATATTAAATTTTTATATGTTACTTCCTAACAGCCCAACCCCCTGATCTATAAAAATATAACCCGTGCCGCAGTTTTATAGATTTTTTCCCTTGTAGCTAAAGGGAACACTGGTCCATAAAAATATGGCACATTGTACCACAATCTTACAAATGTTTTCCTTTAAGTCAAAGCAGCAGACAACAATCACAGAAGATTCCAAAAGCTCGTTTCCATTTTGGCCACTTATTCCTTTATCTCTTAGTCAAAAAATAGAATCAGCATATCTAAAATTTTACTTAAAAGAATTTCCATGTCTATCCATCTTACTATTCTCTTAATTCTATATTGCTAAAACTACAGTTCATATCTTCAATTTTTATTCTACCTATATGAAATCATTTAATCACTAAGTTTTTCTCCATAACTCAACCTACAAATTTACTCCAAGTACATTATCAACAATTAAAGAATGATAGCCAAAGGTATACTGAGTGAGTAAAAAAATGTACACTGCCAAGTAAAGAATTTTGGTGGTGAAATAGAAAAGTACAAGAAAAAGTAAAAAAATAAAAAGCTAAGGTATTATACACTTGTAAGAACGAGAAATACTTCAAAAAGTATACAGTGACCAAGAAAGAGACCAAAAAAATAGTAAGTGATATTAAGAATGAATTTTTAAACGCTTATATCGACAATTGAATACAAAAGAAGAAAAAAAAATTTATAAAATAGCTAAAGCTAGAGAAAGAACCCAAATAGAATGCATTAAAGATGAATGCAATAAACTACTAGTGGACAATAAGAAAATCAAAGAGCAATAAAAGAGATATTTTCATCAACTTTTTAATAAAAATTTAGGTGATCAAATTAACTGAGATAATTTAAGTAGGTCAAAGGAGTATAAAAATTTAAATTTTTATCGTAGAATTCAACTTTTAAAAGTATAACAAACTTTAAATAGAATACAAAATAGTAAAGTAGTTCGGCTAAATGATATTCCGATAAAGGTATGGAAGTGTCTAAGTAAGCAAAGTATTGAATGACTCACAAAGTTATTCAACTTAATATTAAAAATGAAAAAATATTTGATCAGTGGAAGATAAATTCTCTAGTTCCTTTGTATAAAAACAAAGGAGACATATAAAATTGTACAAATTATAGATGTATTAAATTAATGAGTCATACCATAAAATTATAGGAAAAAATAATAGAAAAAAGATTAAGGAGATCAGGGTAACTGAAAATCAATTTGGATTTATGCCGAAAAAATCGACAATAGAAGTTATACATCTTCTCAGACAACTAATTGAAAAGTATTGGGAACGAAAGCAAGACTTACAAATGATATTTATTGACCTTGAAAAAGCTTATGATAGAATTTCAAGAAAAATTATGTAAAAAATTCTAAAAAAGAAGTGTTAGTGTAGCATATATCGAAATAATTAAGAATATGTATGCGGATGCAATGACAAGAGTGAAAACGCCAAAAGAATTAACCGAAGCGTTTCCTATAAAGATAAGATTACCTCAATGATCAACTTTAAGTTCCTATCTTTCTATACTAAGCGTTGATGAATTCACTAGACACATCCAAGACATGATACCATAGTGTCGGTTATTTGTAAATGATATTGTTTTAATAAATGAAACACGTGAAAGAATAAATGCTAAACTTGAATATTGGAAAGAAATGCTAGAAGCGAAAAATCTTACACTTAGTAAAGACTGAATATATAAAATTTAAATTTAGCAATGTTAGATACAATGAGACAATTGTTAAGTTAGGAGATAATGAATTGTCTATAACTGAAAGTTTAAAATATTTAAGATCATTTTACAAAATGATGGAAAGATTTAAAGAGATGTTTTACATATAATACAAGTAGAACGGTTAAAATGGAGGAAAGCATCGAGTATTCTTTGTGATCGTAAGTACCTTTAAAATAAGAAATGTTATATGGTTCTGAATGTGAGAATTGCATAGAGTATTAGAGCGAAAGTTGCATAGATGAGAATTGTATAGATGAGAATGTTAAGATAGATGTGTTAACATACGAGGATGAATAATATAAGAAATGAGAATATTAGAGCGAAAGTTGGGATTACACCTATTGAGAAAAAACTTCGAGAGACACATTTAAGGTGATACGAACATGTACTTAGATAACCGATAGATGTTTCAATTTGACGATGTAAAACTATTACAAATATACAAATCAAACATAAAAGAGAAAGATCAAAGAAAACTTGATTAGTAACAACAAAAAAAAATAAAATTTATTTAAATATAGATCACGATATAGTAGGAGATATTAGATCGTTGATCGCCGCTAAAGGGGGTGAATAGCGTTTTACCCAAAAGTCATCGTTTGTTTGGTTCAATCGTGTTCTTCTCTAAAAAATCATTAATACGCAGCGGAAATACAATAACAAATGACAACACATGCACAACACGATAGATATCACGTGGTTCGAAATCTACAACTCCTACTCCACGACTATCCTTAAGGCGGATCAATTCCAAGACAAGCTCTACTAGCTTTCTCCTTTAGGTATGCACCAAGGTAGAGTGAACCTTGCTTACAATAAAGCTTACAACAACCAAATACAAGTACAAGATACAAGCAAAACTAAATACAATAAGTATTAT
>JBAMHZ010000103.1:5862223-5872517 GCA_037177395.1 Alpinia galanga | reverse complement strand
GTATCATAGAAGTTTCATACAAGCATCCTAGTGATTTCATACATGTAACATAGTGATTTCATACAAGCACATGAACAACACGTTTTTCTAATGATAGATGTTTTGTGAGTTTAGCATGTACTTACTAAGCATTATTGCTTATAGTTTGCATTCCTTATACTGCAGATAAAGGTAAAGGAAGGCTTGAATAAAGGGGGCAGCGGACGAACGGCTGATGTGTGTGGCGGCGGAACAGCGGATTAGGATCTTAGATTTATTTATGTTATTGCATAGAATTCTGTTTAGAAACCTAGTTTTATTCTATTTAAGCTTCCGTTGTAATGGACCAAGTTAGTTAGTTTTTCAAATTATGTTATTTGATATTGGAACTGAATGTTTGTTCCTTTATAACTATTTCGTGTAGTATGTTATGTTAGTAAGTATGCATGTAATACCCCTCTCCTCTAATTAGTAAGTTTTTATAAGTTTTTGCATTCTATATAAAACAGCTCTCTCAATTCCTCCATCGTCTTGCAAAAATAATCCTAAATATTTAAAGCTCTCAGTTCTAGATAATTCATCATCTCCTATCTTAACATTTATCTTATTATGTCTAATATTGCTAAACTTGAACTCCATATATTCTATCTTTACTCTACTAAGTCTAAAACCTTTAACTTCTAGTGTTTCCCGCTAAGATTCTAATTTAGCATTTACTATAGTTTGCACAATTTTGTACGTCCCCCTTTATTCTTATATAAGGGAATTAGAGTACTTACCCTCCATTGATTAAATATTTTTTTATTTTCAATATCATGTTAAATAATTTTATAAATCATTCAGTACCTTGTTTCCCTAGGCACTTTCATACATCTACCGGAATATCATCTAGTCCAATGGCTTTTTCATTTTGCATCCCATTTAAAGCTTGTTCTACTTCTAAAATTTGAATTCTATGATAAAAATTTAAATTTTTATACTCATTTGATCTACATAAATTATCTAAGTTAAGTTGGTTATTTAAATCTTCATTACAAAATTGATGAAAATACCTTTTTCATTGCTCTTTTTTTCTCCATTATTTATTAGTGTCCTATTGTATTCATGTTTAATACATCTTATTTGGATAATATCTTTTGTCTTCTTCTCTCTCACTTTAGCTATTATATAAATATCTCTTTCCCCTTCTTTTGTATTCAATTTTTGATATAACCGTTCAAAAGTTCCATTCTTAGCTTCATTCACTACTTTCTTAGTCTCTTTCTTGGCTATTGTATATTTTTTTAAGTTTTCCTCGTTCTTACAAATATATAATTCCATATCCTCAACTATATAAGAAAAATATTATAAGAGAATTGAGGAAATCTAAAAATTTCACTAAAAATGTGTGAGATGTCCTTAGAGCAATTCTGCTAATTAATTTTAGTTTCTACTAAATAATTTTAATTTCTACTAATGGTGTAATTCTGTTAATGCCCTAATAATTCGATCAAATCTCAGATTGTAACATGAGATGCCTTAGTTTGTGTTTATTTCTAATTATATATAGTCAACGTAATGAAAAATGAACTGTTATTTGACTTAAATGATAAATCTAAAATAAGATATGGTTGAAAATAAAACAACCATAAGTTTTTCTTTCTTCAATAAGTTGGAAATGGCAGTAGGGATAAGTTTTCTTGGGCGCTTAGGAATCTGTGACTACTGAACTTGTTTTATTGGGGTAGCATATTGGACGAATGGGTTAGGAATAAGTTTAGAAAAAGTAATAGATTATGATTAGCATGAGATGAGTTATGGTTTAAAGGCTCAAGTGCTCAAATAAACTAAAATCCATAATGTCTCATTTCTCTTTGTTGCATGTTATAACTAAGTGAATTTGTTGGTTACCCGTGGCTATTTATATTCACATTATGAGAATAGTATGAATATAATCCATACACATTTGCACATAGCGTCCTCTATGTATGGGTATGTGTATGCAAATTTTGCATGTATCCTACCTGCTGCCATTCTTAGATAAATGGTTCATATTTTCTTTGCGGTGTTAGAAATATAAATATTGTTTGTATTTTGTTAATCCTTGTGTGATTAGTGCTACTTTTTGTTTTAATTTTTAGTACATATTAACATCATCCTCTGGAGTTAGTCTTAACTTGATTTTTCTTAATAAAATTTAAATTTTGTTGTATCAATATAGTGAATGTTAAATAATTTCTTGATATTGATTGCATATACATTCGCATGTGCACCCACATAATGCTTATGTGTCGTGTATAACTTGCCAGATATTTGTCCTAAAAAAATCTGTAAACTGGAATTTTGACAAAATTACTTTCAATTTGTAACTAGATGCAAATTCTAAATTACTACACTAAAGGAAACGAGAATATAACCTGAATATTCTTGTTTGTCAAAAAACAAATATCTTAATTCAGAGGAGTAATAATAACCTGAATTTACTTTACTAATCTCTGGTTTTAGAAGGAGTCTCTTACATACTTTCTTAAAACGGCTTCAGTATTATAAAAACTGTAGCTTATACTTAAATTTGTATATGGTGACTGATGGTTTGTTTATCACTAGTTTATCTTATTATTTTCCTTTCTTTTGGAATAATTGATGCTATATACTTTGTAATTCAGCCATTATACATTCAGATTTGAGCTTCAGAAACATTACATTTGTGTTTCTTGTTTTAAATCCTAATTAATACCAAAATGACGGCCTATGAAATTCGTTACTTCGATGAAGGGGAGCATTGACGCAACAGTAAAGTTGCTATTTTGTTACCCAGAGATAAATCCTTCCCCGGGACCCCGCATGGCGGGAGCTTCGTACACCGGGCTGCCCTTTTATCGTTACTTAGATGTCATATTTTTGTTATATAGAGATTGACAATAATTTCTGAAGAGGAGTCTAGGACTGGAAATACATTGGATTAAATGTGATTTCTCTCTCTCTGGATCAATATAAAGTTTAGGTATAACTGTATAAGCTTAATGATTAATGCTTCTTCGCAAGGTTTCTGTCATTTCATTCTTTTTTTCATGAATTTTTATCTAAATATTTTACCATTCAAATCACTACAAAAATCTGTTGTAGTTAGGTTAATTCTCATTTGTAAGTTTATTTTGTTGTGCTGTAGCATATCTCTACACATATATTGGTTTATGCACTCTGACCTTAGTTTTCTTTTAGATGGTGCTGGTGGTAAAGGAACATGGGGAAAACTCCTTGATACTGAAACAGATTCATGTCTTGACCGAAATGATCCAAACTATAATAGTGAAGAGGTACGAGTCTCTTGACGGCCCTTGCACAGATGTGTACACAAGCATTCAATGGATAAAAGTCCTTTTTGTTGTCTATTATTGTTTCTTTTGTTGAAATACATAGACAAATAAATGCTGTTGCTGCGAATTTCAGGAACCATATGAGCTAGTGGCAGCTACTGTTTCAGACCCTGTAGATAACTACAAGAAATCTGTGGTGACAATCATTGAGGAATACTTCAACACAGGTGATGTGCAATTGGCTGCTACTGATCTTAGAGAGCTTGGTTCTGATAAGTACCATCATTTCTTTGTGAAGAAGCTCATTTCTATAGCAATGGATCGGCATGACAAAGAGAAAGAAATGGCATCTGTTTTATTGTCCTCTCTTTATGCCGAAGTGACTAGCCCAGCTCAGATTAGCCAAGGGTTTGTCATGCTACTTGACTCTGTCGATGATTTGACTGTGGATATCCCAGATGCAGTTGATGTCCTAGCTCTGTTTGTTGCTCGTGCTGTTGTTGATGACATCTTGCCTCCTTCCTTCCTCACCAGGGTAAAGAGAACGCTTAATGAATCCTCTAAAGCTTTTCAGGTTATACAAATCGCTGAAAAGAGCTACCTTTCAGCTCCCCACCATGCAGAGCTAGTTGAACAACGATGGGGTGGTGCCGTTCACATTACTGTTGAAGAGGTTAAGAAGAAGATCACAGATCTGTTGAGGGAATATATTGAGAGTGGAGACACAACAGAGGCTTGCAGGTGCATCAGGGAGCTAGGGGTTTCTTTCTTTCATCACGAGGTTGTGAAAAGGGCTCTAATTTTGGCGATGGAAATTCAAACATCAGAGCCTTCTATATTAATGCTATTAAAAGAAGCAGCAGAAGAGTGTCTGATCAGTACTAGTCAAATGGTCAAAGGATTCTCCAGGCTCGCCGATAGCCTTGATGACCTTTCGCTTGATATTCCAACTGTCAAGTCTTTGTTCGAAGTGATAGTGTCTAAAGCAATCTCTGAGGGATGGCTGGACCCTTCCTTTCTCAAGTCTAAAGATGCATTTGAGGGTTGCACTGATGAAGACCATATGAAATTAAAACGGTACAAGGAAGAAATCGTTACGATAATTCATGAATATTTTCTGTCAGATGACATACCTGATTTAACTCAAAGTCTTCAGGACCTCGCTGCTCCAGACTGCAATCCTATTTTTATAAAAAAGCTGATCACACTGTCGATGGAAAGGAAAAATAGGGAAAGAGAGATGGCTTCTGTTCTGCTCTCCACACTGAGTATGGGGATGTTCTCAAGAGATGATATTGTTAAAGGTTTCATAATGCTTCTGGAGTTGGCTGAGGATACTGCACTTGACATCTTGGATGCCTCCAACGAGTTGGCTCTTTTTCTTGCTCGAGCTGTAATTGATGATGTTTTAGCACCCCTGAACTTGGAAGAGATCGGCAACAAGCTCCCTCCCAATTGCAGTGGAAGTGAGACTGTTCATATGGCTCGTTCCCTTATTTCCGCACGATATGCTGGTGAGAGGCTTCTGAGGTGCTGGGGTGGTGGTACTGGTTTGGCAGTGGAAGACGCTAAGGACAAGATAACAAAGCTTCTGGAGGAGTACGAAAGCGGAGGTGATGTAGGGGAAGCATGCCGTTGTATCCGCGACTTGGGGATGCCTTTCTTCAATCATGAAGTGGTAAAGAAGGCCTTGGTTATGGCCATGGAGAAGAAGAGTGACAGGGTATTAGACTTCTTACAAGAATGCTTCTGTGAGGGGTTGATAACAACCAATCAAATGACAAAAGGGTTCTCTAGAGTTAAGGATGCGCTCGACGATTTAGCCCTCGATATACCTAATGCACAGGAAAAGTTGCAAACATACCTAGACCATGCCAAAAAACAGGGTTGGTTACTGATGTCTTTCTAACAGTGACTTTGGGTTCCAAATCTCAGCTGACAGTTGAAGACGTGACCGAGCCTCGCAACATAGTCGTGTCGTTTCTTTTGTGGGACATGGCACATTGGTAAGATAAGCTTTCTTTGATGTATTTTGGCATCTAGGTCAGGTCAGAAAATAGCAACTCTAAGAAGCACTCTCTGGGTCTTTTGTTTTGAATGCAATGCGGAGAAGGATTAGCTGGGAAAGGAGAACCCGCATCTGTATTATGATCTTTAGCATGCTCATTCATGATGGCATAACACTAGAATGCGGGTTTAGTTGTTGAAATTATCATCATGTATTTTGAAGTACTTACTCTTCACCTTTCCTTTCAACTTTACTCAAGCTTAAGCTAAGGAAAAGAGGAGTAAAGCAGAAAAGACGAGGAACCACAGGGCATATATTTTTTAGAGACCTTGAATTCCCTTTAGATGCTTAGCGAGGAGAAGATAACATTAGCGTTTTACTCTTCCTCTAAACTAGCTCTAAAATGGGAAGAATCACTGTGCAATGAGTCTCAATGCTTGTTGCACCTTGCTAGCAATTGACGCACTCAATCGAGTGCACCGCCGTTGTTATCAAAAAACTATACTAGCTCCTAACCTCTTTAGGTCTAGAGAGTCTTTCTTTAGTCCTCCCATCCAACACACATGTCTATAATTTCTAAATCAGCTCCTGCAAATCTTGACCAAGTCCAAGTCAACAAACAAACTAACAAACTTCCAACCGTGAACACAAGAGACACGAAAACTAAACAAACATTTTTATTTATTTATTCATTTCTTTGTCGATATTGATTGTATATGCATAGAATTACTGATACGATATCTCTGAGTTGTAGCCTTAGCCTCGAAGAGTGTGGTGTTTTCCCAAAGTAAAAATAAATAACTAAAACTTTGCATGGGAACCGAGGAATGGTGGTGTACGTGTATGTGTGTGTGTGTGTGTTGTGTTGGCTCTGGTTTTGTATAAGAAATGAATTTAACATCGAAGCACAAAAGGGAGAAGACAACCGTAGTAATATAAGCTATCTCCCATAAAGTGGTGCCTATGACGCACACCGCACACGCGGCGGGCAACGCACAGCACGAGACCGCGAAGCGTTTGAGGAGACAAGTAGTAAAATATAGAGGAAATGGAAGGGACAAAGGGTGGCGTGGTGCGTGGAGAACGAAGAGCAGGATTGCAGTGCGAGGAGCCGTGCATGGTCTCGAGAATTACGTGGTTGGAGAGACGGTCGGGAGGTGTTTGTGTTAATGTTCGTGTCGATGCAGTCTCGCCCGGAAGGTGTTTGTGTTAATGTCCGAGCGGCTGCATTGCAGTGCAGTGCAATGTTGACCGGAAGGTGTTTGCGTTAATGTCCCTGTGGATGCAGTGTAGTGCTGCAATGTTAGTTGCCCGGAAGGTGTTTGCGTTAATCTCCCTGTGGAGGCAGTGCAGTGCAATGTTGGCCGGAAGGAAGGTGTTTTGTACATAACGGCATATTCATCGAAGAAAATTTAGAGGTCGAATGTAGCTTAGCGAAGATGCTCCTCCGAGCTCATCCTCGAGGGGATGAACTTGCTCGAGTAGTCAAAATCTTGCAAAGATCTCCCGCTCGAACTATGAATTTGAATAATTGCATTATTTAGAAGATCACGTAAGGGAGACTACTTTATATATTAAGTCTTGTGTAAAAAAGTGATTCATTCGCCTTTAGTGCTCCTGTCAATTGATCCCACAGCTAACACGAAGAAAGTAAATTACGAGGAGTTCTTTGTGCACAACTAAGGATTAATATAGCAAAAGGATAGACACCCCAAACGTTATGCTAAGTCACACTGTATCAGAGTGTAGCCAAGTACAAAATTCAATGATCATCTCTAAATGTACTCGAACAATCCCATTCGACTAATATGTAGCTAGCTTGGTTCAAACTCATTTGTCAAAATCACATCGATCAATTCGATAATGCACCACTGAGTAAATCTAAAAGACCATGAAAGATGGCCAGATGAACCTATTTCAATTGAGCAACCGATGAACAAGATCAACGATGATACCTCATATTTGCTATAACTATCTTGGATGACTATATAGACTCTTAGTGTATACTTTGTAAAATTTAAAATTATAATGTATAAATATATAAAGTCGTAGCACTTGAGTATACAATACTACGATACATGATCTCATAAAACCGTAGTATACCGTGTATCGCGTATATAATCTATGTACTCTTCTAAGAGGATTATACTCTATTGGATCGGATCATGTTTCCTATTAATGTATTAAGTTATAGCTTGTTTGAGTGGGAAATCTAAAAAAGAAAAAGATTTTGTAGTTTTATTTTTTTCTCTTTTTATTTATTTATTTATTTTTAATTTAAAATTTCATTGTGGGTTTTGAGGAAGGATCTAACACACAAATAAATATAGCCAAGTTTTTTTTAATATCTTTATTTGAATGAATTGAAGGATTAAATTAGTAAAAGGAAAAAAAATTGATAAAATTATAAAAACACTTAGTTTTTTTTTATATAATGTTTAAATTTCACATGATTAATTTTGAAAGTAAATAAACACATCTGAAATATAATTTATGTACATTTAAAATTCAAAACATAAATTAGAAAGTGATTTTTTAAAAATAATTTTCATCATTTTTGAATAAAATCTCTAGTATTATGACACTATTTTTATGATTTCATTGCAAAATTTAAAAATAAAAATTTCTCACTATTTATCATTTTTGCATAAAATACATATCTCTCTAATAATATAATATTATTTTTGAAATTCCATCTTTACTAGCACTGTTAATAAAACTCCTATCTATGTAAAAAAAAAATTGGAATCGTCACATTAGTGGTTCCCTACCGTTACCCCTACGTATAGAAGAGGATAAATCAGAATGTCAGGTGGTCAGCGCAGAAATGCAGTCATCGGTAATCTGACGATGAACTCCAGAAATCGACCCCTTACCCTTTTAAACTTTAATACGATTGTACTGACCATTTGTATTAACCCGAGGGTTAACTCTTATCTATGTTAAAACATTTTTATGGAATGCTCTTTAATCACAACAAATATTGTTCTAAATGTTACAATGATTTTAGTCTAACATTTAATAATTTTGATAAAAAAATTATTTCTCAACTCTTAAAATATATTCAAAATTAATCAAATACCTTAAATAGTTGAGGAAAAAACAATTGATAAAAATTATAAAAACACTTAGTTTTTTTATATAATGTTTAAATTTCGCATGATTAATTTTGAAAGTAAATAAATACATCTGAAATATAATTTATGTACATTTAAAATTCAAAACATAAATTAGAGAGTTATTTTTTTTAAAAAAAATAATTTTCATCATTTTTGAATAAAATTCTCACTTTAAGATATCTTTAACTAGTATTGGGACACTATTTTTATGATTTCATTGCAAAATTTAAAAATCAAAATTTCTCACTATTTATCATTTTTTTTTGTGCATAAAATACATATCTCTCTAATAATATAACCTTATTTTCGAAATTCGATCTTTACTAGCACTATTAATAAAACTCCTATCTATGTTAAAGCATTTATATATATCGAATGCTCTTCAAGCACAACAAATATTGTTCTAAATGTTACAATGATTTTAGTCAAAATTATTCTAATATTTAATAATTTTGATAAAAATTATTTCTCAACTCTTAAAATAACTTCAAAATTAATCAAATACCTTAAATATTTGAGAAAAAACACACACTGAACTAATAAAAAAAAGCCTTTTATTTAGTATATGAGAAATATTATCCTTATCATATGTATTATAATTCAATTTTTAAACTTTAAAAAAAAATTAAATTAAGATAGATAATATTTGATGAGATAAATATTTAATAATAATTATTATTATTAAAAATTAAAATTGAGGGTAAAGAGGGAAAAAAACTGAAAGGAGTTTTGTGGTTTTGCAGAAGCTAACAGAAAAGAAACTTGTCACTCCCAAAGTTAACCCCACGAGAAGCAGACAGGCAAGCGAACAAGGCGCAGCACTCCTTCCCTCTCTCTCTCTCTCTCTCTCTCTGCATTACCCACCGGTCCAAGCGACGCTTCCCCTACCTTCCTGCCGCACAACAATTTCTGTCCTCTCCTCTCTAGCCGACCCTCTCTTCTAGTCCACCTTCCGCCATGGCCATGGCTATGTAGCAGGAAGACAGCGGCAGATCTTGCTACCAGATCGATCGTCGTCAGCTCAACCAAAAACAGCAGAGACAGCAGCAACAAATTCATTCTCATTGCCTGCTTGTTTGCTTGCTTGCTCGAAGTGCGTGGCCCTCTTCTTTCTCCTCTTCCTTCTCCGCCGTAGCCGTCGCCGTCTTCGTCTCCGCCTCCTTCCACTTTTGTAGCAGGCAGGCGCAGGGAAGCCATGGCAGGCGACGCCCCTGTGCAGTCACCATTTTAGTGCAAGCAACCAAACCGAGCGCTTGCCCTGTCCATGGAATCATGGGCGACCAGGAATAAGAAGCGAGGCAGGGGGAATCAGGGGCAGACTCGTCATTGCGCGCCCCTTTTGGCGGGTGACTCCCCGTTACTATCACCCCGTTCCGACGTAATTGATATGCACACGACCTGTTTACGATGCGCTCGCTGGTGGCCGCCACCAGCTGCAGCTGCAGGGAGATAGCGAGAGGAAGAGAGAGAGGGGGACAGCAGGGTGTGGAGTGAGGGATTTGAGGCGTGAGAGTAGAAGGCTTGTCTTTCCCCGTTGCGTGGGTGCGCCGGCATAGCGTCGCCGCATTAAAAACCTCTCCTTTCCCCCGCTTTTTATTGATTGATTGAGTTCAACTCTTTCTTTCTTTCTCTCACTCTCTTTCTCTCGCTTCTTTCTTTTGTTTTGTGTGTGTCTGTGTTTTTTTTTTAAGCCTCGCGCTCCGGCGAAGCGGCCTTCCGTACCGGATTCTTTTTAAGACTGTAGCGGTCTGCTGGTAAAGTTGACAGTGGGGAGAAGAGACACCGGCCATAACAAGGGGGAGGAGAGAGAAGTGGAGAGAGAAGGGTTGAGGAGGGTTTGGGGATTGTAGCGGTGCGGTGATGGAGGAGGCAGGTCGGGGGAATATTCTAGA
>JBAMHZ010000103.1:5840412-5853105 GCA_037177395.1 Alpinia galanga | reverse complement strand
AACCTACTCACACGATCATTCATAGAGAATTTAGGAGCATATTTAGATGACATATTTGACATCATATAGGTGAAACCGAAGTTCTAGAATCCATTCTTTAACTTGAATAAAACCTTCTTTGTCTCCACGTGACTCCAACTTCTAGCCATTGACCATTGCAACGGTAAAGTGGCATTCTCTCGACACTAGAGTTTGGTCCGGACAATCGAAACACTAAAGTAGACTAGTAATCGAATATTAGTTCCTGTGGATCAATATTTTTATTACTTGACGACGCCCGTGCACTTGCGAGAGTTGAGCACAGTCGAGTCTTCGATTCAATTTGCGTGTATCAAAGTCATGTGGCAAAATTTAAGGGTGAAGGTTGGGCAATGATATTAGGTGCATGGAGGTTGAGCAAGAGTGTACAAGTACACGATGTTAGTGTGTGTGCAGGAAATGACGTTGGGGTGCACTTGGGCATTAGGTGACAATGCTAAGCTCACGCGTGGGTGAGGTTACAGGTTGGTAATATTTGCCCTTGTGCATGCGGAAAAGGGTCACTGGGGTGAGAAGCTTTTTTTGAGGTTGAACAGGCACGCAATTAGCTTATATGGAAAGTTAATAAGGGCCAGAGGAGGATTATAAATTATCACTGAGCTTAATCATGTATATATATTTTTTGTGTCATTTTGTTCCCTTCATACCTGCCAAGTACAAAGATCCGTAGCCCTTATATCTTCCATCTAAGCAAAAGGATACTATAGGGAAAAAAACGGTTGATGTGTCTTAGAGTGTTATATGTTCCTTGGTTGTCATCAGTGATTAACATCATTCATTGAGATGAGAGAAGAAAAAATCTGATATGAAAAGGGAGATAAAAAATATTTGTTTTGCATTTCCTTTGCTGGGTATGTTTATATAAGATTTTGAAATTCCATGATCTTCTTAACAAAACACATACTAAATTCACTATGCTTACGAGTCCTTACACATTGAAACTCATTCCATGACTAAAATGTGACAATGCCCATATAAACAACTTGCCAACATGACAATTTCAAATCAAATGAAAATTCACTTTACCGCCACTTAGACTTAGTACATTTATAGTTGACCTCAATCACTAATCACCATAGTTTGAAATCTCATATTGTGTTGGGCGACACAATTGAAATATATCGTTTCAATAAATTTTCAAACTTGATACTGCTTAGTACAGATAATGTATTTTGTGTTACTGCATCAATAATCTTAATTAGTTTCATAACGCATGTGTTAACATGAATGCAAAAAAAAATAAAAAAAATCATAGTTTGTGTCCGTACAACACTATATTAAAATTGTACCATTTTAGATCAGACAAAATCTAAAGTGACAGTTTATAGTTTTCTTCTATTCTTCTTTATGTTCTATTGCAAAATCTAAACTGTATTAATACCCTAGGCCATTGACCGACCCTTTCCTTTGCACTCACTACCTGAGTTCAGATTTACCCCTCTTCTCAGTTGGGGCAGCTGAGGAGGGCCGCTAATGTGGCGGTTCCACATTTTTGTTTCTATTCTTCTTTATGTCCTTTCTCTTTCCTCTTCTCTCTCCAATTAACCAGAAATATCATACTTTGGAAAACGGACACAGTACCAAAAGAGTATTGCTCCTCTCAAAAATTGAAACTCTTGTATAGCTCAAGATTCTTACTAATCAGTACATTGGATTGGACAATTGACTGACTAACTATAATATGTGTTAAAGATTTACCAATCAGTGCACATATCTAGACCAGGTCTCTTCTGATTTTCACAACCAGCGTAGTGTGTGGTGTGGTAATGAACTGATAGTCAAACTAACACAGTGCACTGTCTACCCAAATCAGGAATATTCCTTGGTACTTCATCTGAGCTGCATCTCATTGTTTTAAATGGAAATGGAGCAGGTCAATGATTTGTTTCCTATAGGTGAAGTGGGCCAACAGGGAATTTAAGAGAAAGCATAAGAGTAAGAGAATAAAGAGAGCCTTATAGGGATGAGAAGAAAAAGGGAAGAAGTCATTAGGATGATTAGATTTTAAACTTGATATAAGTTCACTTTTACTACTTTCTTTCTTACAATTGAAAGGAAAGTTTTGAACCAAGGTGGATCACATCTTATACTTTTAGGCTGCGTTTGGTACCGTGTAATCTGTCTTGTAATATAATCCAGATTATAGTACAAGATAGATTCATTTGTTTGGTATAATTTTAACATCGTAATGTAATGTAATCTGGATTACAAAGCATAAGAAAACCTTGTAATCTGGATTACGGACTAAAATCCATGTAATTTAGATTACATTACAAGGTCAACACAAGTCAACACTGATGGTCGCCGACTAAAGACCGCCGATTGTGGCCGTCAATCTTTGGCCGGCCGCTGGTCGGCGGTCGGTCACCGGCCCGCTGCAGGTCGCCGACCCACCGCAGCAATTGACGATCGATGACGTAGGGTAAAAATGAATACCAAACAAAAGAATATAATCACTCTTGTAATCAAAGATTACATTACAAACCTTAACCAAACGTAGTAATGTAATATTAATTCCATTACATTACATTACACATTCCATTACATTACAGCGTAACAAACGCAGCCTTAGTGGGTGGGTGGAACGAAGGTGATCTACTTCAGGTGCTCATCAATATTATTCCTAGCAATATTTGCTTTAATTATTACAAATCATTATTTTTCCTACTTGGTGGACGAAATATGTCTTGATTTATTTTGTCATGATTTTCAAAGAAACAATAAATTGTTATTGGTTTTGCTTATCTACCAAGTGATTTGCAAACGATTTTGCTTACCTTTTTGTTTCCTAAGTGGAGATGGTTAAATCAGGATGCCAAGTTGCAATTCAAGGTTCAGGTGGGTTGAAAACAAGGTTGCATTAGATATAGTCCCAACCTACAAAGATGAGACTTTCTCATGATTAAATCATAGAATCAAAGGATAAGATAATACTATTGTGCAATTTCATTAAAGTATAATTTTTAAAATGTGTATTTCACATTTGTAAAATTCTAGTATATTATGTGCATTTTAAACTTTAATATTATTCTTATTTCTTCTACATAATTAAAATTTTAAATTTTGTAAATATAAGAATAATGTGACAAATTCAGGTGATGCATTTTTTAGTAACTAGTGCCTTGTATTAGATTAAAGACAGCAAAAAAATTTAAAAGGAATTGATTTGGAATTTCATATTATTTAAAAATTTATTAGATAGGGTATGAAAAAAAGCATTTAGTGTTAGTGAACTTTAAGATTTAAATGTTTATGTTAATGTGAGTATATTTCTTAAGATTTAAATCTTTTTCATTGTATTAGAGGAATGCATGAGTTTATAGGAGAAAATTGCAAGGTTCTCGTCGTAATCTTGACGATCATGGCTGAGTTTTAGATTGTTATCCTCTTAACTTTTTTTTGCTTGTGCAGAATTCTATCATGCTTTTGGGCCTTTTATTGTGCTAGGTTACGGAGATGTTAAGTTACGCCCATAATATATGCTTACTTTAACACGATCAATAGGAGAGATGATTATCATATAAGAATAAGAGATGATAACACAATGTACATCTCCAATTATTATATAAGCAAAACCATTGATTAATCAATTAGTAAATATGGAACAACATGATACCTCTATAAAAAGAAATTAAATAATACAAATAAATCAAAGAAAAATTTGTAATGTTTTGTAAAACTCAAAGCCCAAGATTTGGAAACAATAATAATAATATGCTTACTGACTTGCCTATGATTAGTCTATGGTGAATATTGAAGGATTGATATGGCCGAACTAGAGGAATGTTTGAGTACACGACAAACCCAAATTCCCATCAAATGTCATAAAATTATGATAGTAAGAGTCTATTTGTGTGATTAAGAGTAACTAATCTATAGCGAAAATAAGAAAAGAAACAAACTCACGGACTAACACTGTAATGTGGTTTGGAGATGCCTCCTACTCCATAACTAATGATGCATCTAGTATATCACCCCCACAAACAATCAATTAAACTACCCCTTGAAATGAGGTGATAAGTTACACCTTTATAAACATTGGTTCACAACCACCAAGGATAACAATTTTACCCAACCAATGGAATTTCACAATCTCTAACAAACTTGACCCGCACGAGATTTCACTCGCAACAATATATCCCATCTCTCCTAGAATATAAATGAGTATCCCCATCTCTCCTTATAACATAAATGAAAGCACAAGAAAAATGAGTAAACTAGCAAGAACTTGAGAGATTGAAGCTTTCCAATCCTTGTCCTTGTTCTTAGATCTTTTTGTGCACTTGTGTCACGTGAGCATAGAAAAAATTAAGATGTAAACATTGTGTCATAAGTGTCCAAAAGCTCTCTAATAGCTTATATACAACCTTCCAATGAATATATTCTATTGGCCTCTAGTTGACCAAAGCTAGTTTCTACTGGTTGACTTATAAGAATACAGTTGTTGGACAATAAAAATTAAGTGACTAGCCAACTATCAACCTAGGGTCAATTGACTTCCAAGCTACTAGTCAACTAGAATAGCATCTAGTCAGGTGTTGCCCAAATAAAAATATTTGGTTTGCCCATTTTCTTAATTAAACCAATTGACAATTATTGTTCCAGACCCTTGACAAGTCAATTGGAATAGTCGGGTAAGTCTTTCTTATTTCACTTACATCCTCACAAGCCCATCATAAGGTCCTAGATTTAAGCTGATTGACAATATGACTTGGGAACACTTTTACTCTCCGATTTCAACAATCAAACCCTAGGCAACTCATTGACTACCTATACAATCATAACATTATTACAATGCTAAATCTTAAAATAAAAGCCGAGTCAAGCCAGCTGTATTCAAGTTTGTTTATTTATTTACAAGTCTAATTAAGCTTGATTATTAAAAATTTTATTGAGTTCAACTAAAAATGTTGTTGTACCTTTAAATTAGTTAAACGTTTATCTAATTCATGAAATTTATATTATTTTTAAAAAAAGGGCAGTCCGATGCACGAAGCTCCCGCAATGCGGAGTCTCGGGGAAGGATCCATTGTACGCAGTCTTACCCTATTTTTTTTTTTGCAAGAGGCCGTTTCCAGGATTTGAACCGGGTCACAAAGTAGCAACTTTACCGTTGCGCCAAGGCTCTCCTTCAAATTTATATTATTTTTAACATATAATAAATAATTTAGATTATAAAAATTTATAAATTTTATATATTTGGATAAAAAAATAAGAAATAAATTTATAATTAAATGTTTCTTAAGTTAATAAATAATTTTTTTCATAAATTGTTCGTGAACATTGTTCATAGATGCTAATGAACTAAGTTTACTAGTATTCAAGCTTGGTTATTTTATATATATTTTTACTATTGAACGAACATAACTTTTATCAAATTAAATACCAAACTTGTTCACGAATGTCTAGTTTATTTACAACCCTAAGGCGTCCTGCTGTCGAATCATTCAAGCATCATCTTGATGTGTGCTCCCATCCCTCTAGTCTCTTGAACTCCTTTCAGCTCTAAGTAGCCACTCGATACCTTAGTCCATTAAGCTCCTCTCGAGCTCTAACTTCATTCAGTCAAGTCTCCAATTGTCGAGTCAATCGAGCTCCTCCTATGCTCTATTTGCACAAATTGATCCTACTGAATCCTCCAAGCTCCATTTTCTCAGCTCAATCCATTGAGTCCACCGAGCTCCTCCCGAGCTCCATCAGCACAACTCGATCCCATGAGTTAAAAGCATATACCTTGAGATAGGATAAATTTGTTTATCAGAGTAATTCCTATTATGCCCTCACCTACACTAGCCTACCACCCTGTAGTAATCTGGTTATGCTAAGTTTTCCTGTTTCAGCAATTTATCTGGAGCTCAACAAGTCCTCTGTAGAAGTCAATAAGGTTGCTGAGTATGTTGGTTGAAGGCTTCTTGTCGAAGATGCTGTCTGGTTGAAGTTGCTGGGTGAATCAAAGGTGCTGTCTTGGACATGCAATTGAGAAAGACAATCGACCATTGAGAGATGCCCAATGCTCGAGGAAGAAGCCAGTGCAGCAGTAATTTCTAGTGGAGGTATCCACAGTGGTTCGCTGAAGAGGTGTGCTGATTGAAAACGTTTACTAAAGATGATGCCCAACCACTCGGACCTGGCTTGAAATGATACTCTTTAAGGAAGGCATCTTCTGAGTAAGATTTTTTGCTGAAGAATCCTCTCTGATAAACTTTTCAGGGTGGGATAAGGTAGTTGAAGATGATGTCAACCACAAAACTTGAAGATAATTCTTTTAACCCTAAAATCACTGTCATATTATTTTAATAAATCCAATTAATCAATGCAGCAGGATCATGAACCCTTTTTCTTGAACTATATTGGTCTAATTTAAACCAAATTGAATTAATTCTTTATTGGTTATAATTCGGTATGTGATTCAAATCAAATTGCATTTGAATCGAATTGCACATGAATTAAGACAGATGATTCAAACTGCAAATTGTCCAACTATGATAAGCATATAGTCTCAAATTAGATATTATTAAAGAAGATAAAACTTGCACGCTTTAGCATCAATGACTTTAGGGAACTTTGTAATCACTAAGCTAAAAGCCCCTCAGCTATGACCAGGATGCATGTACCATACTCTTCATACTTTATCTTCATAACTCTAGTATGGCAAATACATTGTCAGTTATCTATATGCTAGGATAATGGTATGCTGGTATGAGTAGCAATTGACAAATAATTTCTAAATGCAATAACAACTCTAAGCATTTATTATTAATATGAGAAAAATATTTTAGCATGCATTTGAATAAAATTTCTAAGCATGATAAGATAAACATACTATAACAATTACAGAGAACCCAAGGTAAGTATGACACAAAGTAAACGATGCAAAAGCGCACAAAAAAAAAAATTTTATAAGTTAGGGATTTGATCAAATTCTGCCTCTTCACAAACTCACTAAGGTTGAGACAGCAGCAGAGTTGGTTCTTGGCAGGGCTATCAGGCCCCTGCCCAAGGCCTAAACATTTTTAGGTCCAAATATTTAAGTTTTAAGGCCCAATGTTTAAGTTGCAAAGTGAAAATAGGGCTTAATTTTCAAATTTTGCCCAGGGCCTTTAAATAATTAGGACCGGCTCTGGACAGCAAGGGGTACAACATACTCCCAAGCATAATCATCAATCTCAAGCTCAGCATAATGTCTAACAACTTTTTGTACCATATTTTCTATTTAGATGACCAATATCCACCACCCAAATATATCCTCATGGTTCAAATTCTATCTATAAACTAAAGGCACACCCTGATGGTCGTACCAGAGAAATCACTTATGCCTTGCCTCCACTTCACTTTGAAAACCGAAACTTTTATCACTTCATTGTGGTCTTTTCATTCTTCACGATCCCATAGTGGATAACACCAACCCAATGCTTAGGCTAGTTAGACACAAGTTATGGATTATACTCGAACTTGACACATATCTTACCACACTCTATTCCCTAGTACTCAGAATAGGGACAACATACGCTACTCTCTGACTAAATGAGTGAGTTATCTTTTTGCATTATACTACACAATTCCACAACCAACTTGAAGGCAAAATGTGGTATAAAGATCAAATATTAACTCACCTCCTTTACCTACAACACATAATTAGGTGCGAATCCCACCTATGGTCTTGGTGATTTAGATAAGCCATACACTCCCACATTCCTCATATGTGCCTCACTGACCACGTCATTCCAAGTGAACATATCATTTGCTTCAGGTTAAACTCAATAACAAATCTTAATGTAAAGTGCTAAGGCTCACACCATCCAGATTCCTAAAAAGTGACGTTGTTCATTCACAATCTATCTTGAATCTTATCATAGAACTTGCCTTCTCTGTTTGTCAAATACGCTGAATTAAGTACAATATTCAACACCAAAAGTCATATTACACTCTGAGTGCTCTCAATCCAACACCTTTGGAGCTAGCACAAGGGCTCATGTCATAAGGACCCAACAATCCTGACTTGGAAGGAACACACTTTCTTGTACACACTAATTGTTTAGTGAAACATTTTTTTCAATAATTTTGTGGGCCAGTCCATCTTAAGTCAGACCTAACTTGACAAAAACACCTCCACAAACAGGGGGAGGATTGTAGCTCTTGAATGGAGCTTGTCGTTCTCAAAATTCTAATTAAGGTCTTTTTCAAGAATAAATCCATGATGTTCATTCCCAACAATTGGACAAAACATGTAAATGCGGTATCATAAAAGTCAAGGAAAAAGGGAAAAAATAACTGCTTACAGATGCTTAAGATAGAAAAAATCACCAACATCCCATTGTTCGCTGGGAAAGAAACATAGATGCACCACATCTTGTAGTGAGATCTTATTGTTTCTGATGTTCACCTCTCAAGTATCCCTATAGTGCTTCTTGGCTTGAGAGGAGAGGACTGCAAATGCTAAATAATCCAAGAGAGAGATCACAGAATGATACCAAGCTGTGACAGACGGGGATGCGGAGCTTCATGTTCCAGTGAGAGAAGGTAATCACAACATCGTGTGGGATGGTCAGTTGGTCACTGGATGTGGGGGAAGGGAACTCTCATGGGGGGAACAAGATATAAATGTGTTGAGGCATAAAGAGGAGAGACCTCTCCTGATAGATCTCCACTCTCTCCTTTTCTACAACATTTATCCATGATTGATCAACAAGGTTGTGTTTTTGATTCCTCTACCATAAATTGCAAGTTAGTAGCGTAGAAGACAAACTCTGCTTCGCCAGTCACAGTGGTAATAGGTAAGAAGGCAGAATCAGCTCTTCTTGCCTTGGACTCTCTGAGATTTTGGCAACTTGCCCATGTCTTGCAGGCGGCATGAGTGGGGCAGAATGTTGCATCACAACAAGAAGGTGGAACTTCTTAGGAATAGAAATGGAAGGGGACTGTTTCACAGGATAGAAGGGGAGGGAAATAAATCTAGATATTTTATTGTTTCCTATTCAATAAAATTGGTCTAGTCCGTTTTGCTTGAAGTGGCCAGTTCACTTGTTACTAGCCAATTTGTCTTGGATTCGAACTCCGCTCTAACCCAAATTTCACTCATTTTGAATTGATATCATTGATGTTGCACAAAATTACTCCCTTAATTTGCTCACATGCCATTAGTTAGCCTCAAATTGACATTTAGATTTCTATACCTAGTTTCAATAACGAGCATGACTAATGAAATAGGTAGAGTAATCATAGAACTGCAGGGTTCATGATAGCTTAATTTCTTTTATGGTTTATTGGTAGGTGTTAAAGTATAACTTGATTTGAGAATGATGTTTATCGGTGGAAATAGTTGATAAATAGCCATGACCATGCATTAAGATTGATCCATTGAGAATCAACTGACTGGCATTATATCACTAGTGATCTTAGGACATTTAAAGAAAACACAAGAAATATTTGGGCCACAGGAAATAAAAAAGACTAGAACTGAACATGGATTTGACAATCTACACAAAATTGGTGAATTATTTACGGAACAATAATCTTGTTATTAGTTTAGGGCCATATGTTTTCATGTTTACAGTAATCACATCTTGCCCCTGGATGTTTTGATGCTTATTTTCAAGTACTTTGTTAATTTATTTTTGCAGCCTCCAGTACGACCAGTGGATGAGTATGGAGCACTTATTTATGCTGGAAGATGGGGAACCTATGGTGTCTCTCTTCCTGGGAGGGTTACATTTGCACCAGGAAATGTTGGATTTTCAACATTTGGTGCACCCAGGCCATTAGAGGTAACTAGATTGGTATATTGAAGGTGCATATTGAAAGTAAAACTTGATGCAATGATGCTGAAATTAATTATTTTTCATGTCATTCCAGACACAAATCATCAGTGACGAGGCTTGGAAGTTGATAGATGATATCTGGGATGGCAAAATAAAGGAGATCAAGGATGAAGTCTCTAGGCAGATTGAAGAAGACACAGGACGACCACAACTTTTGGTGGCTGACCACTTCCTTTAAGAACTAAATATTAAGGGTATATAGGTAAGAATGCCATATCATGACACCTGTGCTTTGGACTAAGCTAATTCCCATCTTTCGAATAAGCTTCATAGTTCTCTATTAACTTCAACACCAAAGTAAATGTCATCGCCTTAAGCTTCTTCCGTTCATTACCGCATCATCAGTGTTAGCATCTGCCTGTTTCAGGCAACACCTTTAGTTTATGTTGTCAGTTATCAATCAGAACAGGCAAAGTAAATATAAGTCGATTATTTTATAGCATTTGGTGGTTTATCTGGGATGGATTGCACCCTAAATCTCTATACTACTATGGAAAGATAGTGGTTATATCTTCTGGCATTAAACAGACGAGAAATTTGTTTGATATGTACTAGATGAGAAATTTGTACCAATGTTGCATACATGTATACATTTAACATGTGAGCTGTCAAAGACATTTTCTTTTTTGCTAAACACTCATTCTAAATTGTTTCTGTATCGCAAAGGCATTCTTGAAATTTAAATTTCTATCCTGACCAAATGGAGCAACAATGATGATGTTTGATATATCATGTTGCTTCCTTCCGGTGATTTTGGCAGTCAACTTTCAGATGCAAATGACTTCAATGAGAAGATACAAGGTCTTGGATGTGTGTAACTTCATTCTCTTGCAAGTGATCTACAACACTTAAGAATGAAAAAAGATTCACCTAAGCTATCGTTTGCACAATTTTAGAGATGCTAGAGTTTGCTTAAATACCATCTTCCAATGTGCAAGTGACTAGATAAACGAGTTGGGGAAAAAAAGTGTAGGTGGATATTTTTGTATTGTATATGATGAATTGGGATGGAGCTCATTCCATCCCAACAAGTGGCACTTTTAATATACACCATGGGCCTTTGTACTTGTGCATGCATGTAATGTGTGTGATTCATAAGCATTGATATCCCAGTTTCAATATACTCCATGCTCATCATGGTTGATAGACACCTAATTTGATACCATGTCGACTGATGGTGGAGTCCATCCTATCCCAAATGACTAGTTCCGCATGGCAGCAATGCAGCTCAACTCTTGATTTCTTGGGATTAGTCCTTTGTGGCCAAATGTATTCTTGATGAAGATTGATGCCTTGGCTGTAATTAATGAAGATTGCTTTCTGTCTAAAATGCTTAGTCCATTCGGATGATTAATTCTGCATCTCCATTTGTTTTTGCATAAGCGAGTATTGGTTGCCAATAAAAGTGTCTGAATGTCATTGACTTTGTGATTTCATATGCTAAACGTCACTACAAAGCAGGAAGTATTTTCTCTGTCACTAGTCAAAGACAACTCAGTAGATTTACTGGTCAGATCCTTGCGCCTTCGTTGTCTTCTGGTATCTGTTTGACTAACATCTGATAGAACGTTCAGTGATTTTTTTCCTTCCGTTTTTGTTTTTGGGTTTATCTTATCCAATTGTACCCTGTGTGTTATGTAGTGTCACACTGATTGCTTCATTCGTTTTATAAACCATCCAGGAATGACATCTCATGGTTGAATTGGATACAAGTTGTGTTAAATTATACTTCTATCTATACGCAAGAACGATACAATGGACCTGCAAACAGGCCATGCCCTGTGGCATTATGTTATTCATTTTAGTAACGAGATGTTCTGTTGTTAAAAGAAAAAAAATATGTTAATACAACATCAAAATTGAATTGATTTGTTGAAGGATACTATTAATGAAAAGATGAATATTATATAGGCATGATATATTTTTTAGAGACTTGAACTTAAATAAACCTTAAAAAAAGGTCATTCAAATTAGGAAAACATTTACCGTGATTGAAATTCTCTGATTGTTTTCCAAAATAAAATTTTTGATCATTTTAAAATAGCAAAGGATAAAAATTAAATTTGAAATTTAATTGTAAATCTCCAATTGTTATCTTTAATCGAGGATAGCATTAATTTTTAATCATATTTCAATTTATTTCTAATTTTGTTCATTTTCGTTGTTTGTATTATTCTTCGAGGGTTTTCAGCATAGAAAACAAATGCTTCACTAATATTTGAACATTGTTCTTTTCTTTAGACATCTCTTTCAATGAAAAAGAATTGATACATTCTTCAAGGGAAACTCAATTTTAAGTGTAGATGTTCTAATCTCTTTCTCCAATTGTGTTGTTTAATTGAAGATAGCATTAATTTTTAATTATATTTCAATTTATTTCTAATCAACTTGCTGTTTTGGATCATTATTTTCAAGCATATAAGCTTCACTAATTATGTTTAATAATATTTCCTCGTTTTTTTCTTTAGACATCGATCTCTTTCAATGACAAAGAATTTATACATTTACTTTTCTAAATTTTGAAGTAAGAATAATGTTGTCTAGATCATCAATAAAATAAAATCATGAGGTGTAAAGGTGATAAAGATAAATCCACAACTAACGTACTAAAAAGGATGCTTGAATTTTTCTCAGTAAATTAGCATGTCTCCTAATTTAAAATTAAATTTATCTATTTCCATGACCTTTATATTCTAGCAAAGACCCTAACCACGCATGAGTACTAATAAATTCTATTTGTCCTTGAATAAGTTCAAGAGAAGTTAATGTTGGTGCGGTTAAACACTGATAATTGAACCTATATTTTAATAAATGATAAATGGTTAAAATTAGAATT
>JBAMHZ010000103.1:5702983-5714324 GCA_037177395.1 Alpinia galanga | reverse complement strand
ACGGCAGCGAGTAGCGGCAGCGCTCACAGGCGCATAGGGAGATGACGCACAGGAGATCATTTCCCTATCTTTAATTAATTCAATATAACAAACACATCTCTTTGATATAATTCTCTATATAATTTCTCTTAAAACTCTATCGTAAGTATTTTCTAAATCAATGAATATCATATGTAAATTTTACTTTTGCTCCGTATACTTTTTAATTAGTTGTCTAATAACTTAAATTGGTTTTCGGTAACTATGATCTCTTTTCTTAATTTGTTTTCTATTATTTTTTCTCGAAGTTTTGACTTATTAGTTTAATACTTCTATAGTTTACATAATTTTATATATTCCTCTTATTCTTATATAAGAGAATTAGAGTATTTACCATTTATTAATTATTATTTTTTTATATTTTTAATATCACAGGAAAATTGTAGAGGATGAATCCTTTTCCAAGGCGGGGGCCCATCATTAGCGGCTGCTCACCTAAGTCCGTCGGATGGGCCCCATGAAACAGCTCAAGTCCAGCTCATCCGCCCTGTCAACCGAACGCCCTCCGCCACATGATTTCGAGTTAAGTGTTATTCATTTTGCTGAGACACATACGAATGTTAAATATATAAAATTTATATTTGACTGTCGAAATCATAATGGACTCGACTGAATCGAGAATTTACTTTCATACATAAGAAGAAGATTATGATTTTGATATTGAATGATTTTGTAAGAATAATATAATTGTGGGATGAATTTTACCGTCATATATTATGAGTGTTTTTTAAATTTATTTTGATAATCTTTAAAATTAATAGGATCAAAGATATAGATTATTAACATGAATAAAAAAAAGTAACGGTAAAAATGAAATAATTTTTCAAGTAACAATTTATGCAATATAAATTAGACGACGATCGAATTACTAACTATGTTGAATTTAATTGGACGGTAAAATTTGAATATTTGGATTATAAAAAAAAAAACGAAGTCTACGCAGCACGCACTCTTCCAGTTTTCGTGCCACGAATGCATCGGATTTGACTCGAGTTGGAGTTCGAGGGAACTAGGAAGTGAGCGAGCCCTAGCAACCCTCCCCCTCTTCCTCTTCCTCTTCGTCTCTCTCTCTCTCTCTAGGATTGGCGATCTTCGTCTGATGTTTGAAATTGAAGCTCTTCTCGCTTTTTGTTGGAGGCGGTTTGGATCTGAGGAAGAGATCTCTCGAGTCAGATCTGAGGAGTTGGAATCTTGAACAGCTCTTCGCTGCTGGGTTTTGATTACTCGTGGAGAGCAATGGCGAGCAATCTACCGATGAGTCCAGAGCTGGAGGAGATCGATGGCAAGATCCAAGACATCTTCCGAGCACTCCAGTAAGATTTGATTACCTTGGAGTTCCTGCGCGTTTATATGTTGATTCGCCTTTCTTCTTTTGCTCCATCTTTGAACTGCAGATGCCATGTCAATGAATGAGAGTATATCATATGGGAATCTTCTTCTCTCTTATAATTGGGATAGATCTCTGGTTGTTCATAACTTATGTGGGTTAGAATTTAAGGCACATTGAGGAATTAGTTTTATCTGGCTGGACGATGATCTATTTCGGATGCTTTGTCCTTCACCCTCTGCAGACTCTAGTTTTATTCAGGGGTACTGAGATCTAAAATCAGGATTGAGTGGATAGCCTGCCGGTTCTACAACAGGGATTGACATAGACAGTATCTGGGGAATTGGGGTAAAGTTCCATCACAGATTCTGCTATATTACTATTAGAACTATAAAAGAACACCATAATTCAAACTTTGTAATAGTCAAACCCTAATAGCTTAACAAAGAAGCATAATGATATTTCATTCGACAGATAACCTAAATTTGGTTGGTGTTAAATATGTTTACAGTATAATAGAAGTTTGTGGGAGTTAAGTGAATCTTATTATATAAAATGCAAGATATCTAACAAACAGTAAGTAAACTAAAATCTGTATGGAGGGGACTTGCTGTTAGTGCAGCTGCAGTGGATTTAATTGAGATAGTTTAGAACGTTTTGCAGATAGAGTAAAACAATATGGTGCCAGCAAGGTATAAGTAAACAGATAACAAGCATATGTAAGTTATATTTCACGATTGACCTATTTATTGCACTCTTCACAGGAAATTAGATGCACATGGTTATTGTAAAGGAACGAACCTCTTCTCTTCAATTCGGGATTTTTCTTATTCTGATAATGTGTTCGTCAAACCCGAGGGAAGAAATCGTCTCCTTAAAATTCCAAAACAAACATGATATCATATCTTAGAAACTTCTTTGAGAAACTTCAAATTAAGTTTGCATTCATTCATACTAATATCAAGATTGGCTAAGATTTTGTAATGACCTTGTCTGAGGAGTGTAGGGAGGTGCAACTTCTATCAAGCTTCTAAGATGTATGGGCTAGAATTGGGTCGTACATCGAAGCAGAGAGGTATAATTGGGTCATTTGGTTACTTGCCTTAAATTGGATAAATATATACTCTCAATGACATGACACCTTTAGGTGGACTTGGTCCAATTCTTGTAATAAACCTTAGTTAATCATGTTTCGAGTGAAGCAATTTCGAGATGAATGACGAGCCTCCCCTTGGAGTCAAATTTCACCATGAGACATACCAAGAAAGCCTACTAAGTGTACGGTTTAAGGATATAACAATAAAAGCTAGTGGAACTATAATGACTCGGTCTGAGGTGGGCAGGAAGTGAGCAAACAAAACAACACAGACGGTGCATCTTCTTGCTGACTTTTAGGATGCATGGAGTAACATCAAACTGAAACACACACTGAAGTGAGGAAAGTATGGTTGGACCATAGCTGCAACTTATCTTAAATGAATTAAGTATGCCCCCTCAATAATGAGACACCTTTTGATAGTGGGCTTAATTTTCCACTAACTCCATAGTTAAGTGCCCTTAGTGTGGAACAATTTTAGAATGGGTGATTTCTTGAGAAGCTCCTCACCTTGGAGATAGATTTCATCATGATTCAAAATTAGGGCCAAAAGTATAGCATAACAATTAATGCCAACAATATCTCAATGTCGTTGAGAATATTGTGTGACACAAATCTTCTTACAGAATGTTCAATAAAGAACTATATGCACAAACTTTATCATATAGTTCTCTATTATAGAATTCAATTTATAACATAGAAAGGGAAAGCGTTTGAGAGAAATGGGAGGCAGATGGGAAGTGGAAGACAAGAGGTGTGTTAAACCTAGACTTTAGTCCCAAGTTTATATTTTATACACACCGTTTATACCTACTTATATTTATATCCCAGTGGAGAATTCTGGTTCCTCCTAACCAATTTTCTCGATAAGTAGTCTCAAATTTACATAACTAGTCTAAACATACACTTCTTGCACAAGACGGGGAGCACTGATATCTTCAAATTTAAGTTTGCCACAAGATGGATATGTTACTACATTTAAGGTAGGAACTTTTGCATTTGTGGTGCATCTCAAACATAGTAAAATAAAATCATAATCCACCTCAATATGATTATTCTTTCATATTATTTATAGTACAATTGAAGGGAAGTCTTGGCGTAACAATAAAATTGTTATCATATTATTTAGAGGTCATGTGTTTGAGTCACGGAAATAGTCTCGTGCAAAGTAGGATAAGACTTCATACAATATATCCTTCACCGGGATCTTGCATTAGCACAAACTTCGTGCACCGAACTGCCATAACACGATCCTTTACTTCACTTCTACTTGCTACTGTTGTATGCTTCTTACTCTTCCACATTACTAAATTGCCCCAACAAAGTTGAAATATCTAGTGATAGTCCTCCTATCACCAACTGAACCTTCTTCAAAAACATTAATATACTTGATAATATCAAGACTTTGGTTCTCCCAAGTGGAAGAATATATGGAAAAATAGGAGACGAAGGGAAGAGGGAGAAAAGAGATGAACCCAACCTAGTTCTTTCCTCCCAAGCTATATACATCATTCTCATCCACTTATATTTACACCCACTTATACATATATTCCATGTACCCAATTACCCTTTGGATATGGGGTATGCCTAACCAGTTTTTTGTAGAAACTGGCTCAAACTTATGCCTGAGATATTAATCTTTCAATTTTCCCCCCTTTTGGTTCCAAATTGTGGTTCTACCAGAAGTAGATGTTCTTTATAAACATTCAATTCAATGATTATAATTTATTTGTTCACCATTTATATATTAATCCTGAAAAAATGTAAATGTGCCAATATATTTCCCTTATAGTTTCATGATTTATCCAGAAGTCCGACATTGAGGTAGTTCTGATATGCAGGATTTTTTCCCCTCGTAAAATTGTTGGACATGAACTTCCCCTTGTTTATTTGATTTTTTTTTTCTTATTTCATCATTATAGCGGTTGAAGTTTTAATGTATAATTATCAAAAAAAAAAAAATTGTAGATTGTGGAAAAAAGAACTCCAGTCTTATATCAATATGTTTAGGAAGGTTTGAAAGCTGCCTACAGTTTTTTGTCTATGCACGTCTCAAATCAGATCATATACAGGAAGAAACCTTTTCTTGGTGAAAAAGTTTGTTTAAAAAGTGATGCTGATGGTATTGGACAAAATCTATGCCATTACTTTGTAAACAGCTATCACATATATGCTAGGCTTAAGTTAATCTTGATACCCAATAACAGCTTCCTGCTCTTGAATGTTAATTTCAGATTTAAATATCTTTATATCATCTTGTATTCTCATTTGTCTGCATTATTTTTCATGCTTAATATCAAAGATATAAATGTAATTGATTCCTTTCCCAAGAATTGAGTTTTTAGGATCAGTGGTTAGCTAAGTTCAAAACTTGTTAAAGGAGCAATGGTATTAGAATATTAGGTCCAAAATTCAATACTTATGAATGTCAAAATGAAAAAAAAAAAAATCTATTAGTTCATGCGTTGTGGTTGGACTATTTGATAGAATTAAACCCACCCATATACAAGGAGTGCTAAGGATACAAATAAATTTTGGTTAGTCGATTAACTTTAACACTTAATATTTGTATAATATTCTTTCCATCTATGATTTTATCTTGTTCTTAGGGGTGTGTTCTCAGGGGTGCACATATTTTCTTTAGCCTTCCCCACATTTTTAGGTTGTCACTTTGAGATTTTAATTGATTGAGGTTGGAATAATCCCCATTCCCTTTTCCATGGAACTCCTTTCCTTTTCATGCTTAATTCAATGTAAGGATTATGTTGATGTCATCGTTATTATTATCATTTATTTGTGTTTGTCTTGCTGTTAAGATATTCTATATGACTCTCATCCCTCACTGAGCTCTATGTGAGGTTAGATCATTAGTATTCAAATTAATTAAATTGTTTTTTTATTGACTTGTATTTGTTTGGTCTTCCTCTACCTTTACACTTTCCACTTGAATAGATTTAAGTTTAATTCTTTGAGCTATAGAATTTGTTTATTATTCTTAAATGTATCCAAATCATCTTAACTTATTTTTCTTGATTTTTTATTTATCAGATTCCTAAAAATTCTTATTTTTAGGGATTTGATTTCTATTTATCTTAACAATTCCATCATTTCTTTTGTTGCTATTGAAGTTACATTTCATATTGCTTTTATTCTATTTATTTTAATTCTTTTAATTATAAGTTTTCTCTACAATTTAAGTTCTGAATTTAATCTAATCACACTTTTGTTGTCTACAAATAACGTATATCTAGCGTGTTTGTTTTGAATATGATTCATTAGTTCATCTAGTATTAATATGAAAAAACTTGGATATAGAATGAACCTGTAATGTAAACCTACAGTGAATTTATTTATCACACTTGAATGTAGCTCTAACACTATAACTGGATATTCCTTTCTCCTTCAAAAACTCATTGCAATAACTGGCTGGAAACTCTTATGAGTTTTTTTTTCCTGAAATCAATGGAAATAACATACAAATTAATCTTCTTTTCTCTATACTTTTTCCATTATTTGTCTTATTAAATAAATAATACCTATGGTTGATCTTGTAGACATGAAACAAATTGATTATTGGAAATAATTTTCTCATTTCTTATTATCCTCCAGTGACTCTTTTTCAAACCTCTCTAATTGGAACAACATTATACATTGCCTTTTATTCTCATAGATAAGTACTAGAAAAAGTTTCCTTCATGCTTTGAGCATTTTCTTAATTCTTAAAATTTTATTGAGTAACTTAGTTTATCAAATTATATCTCGATCTCCTAAGCTCTTCCATACTTCAATATAATTATCATCTTGACCTACACTTTTACCTACAATTTCTTTATAGCTTCTTTAAGCTCATTCCATTTGGTGCATATAGCTTATCCATACTATAGGCATAATCTGGGAAGGTCCTTCTGGAGAAGTGATCGATGTAAACAATTTATTTTCCTCTTGATTTTTTTTTTATTTTACAGGAATGGATTCCAGAAATTGGATAAGATTAAAGACCCTAATAGACAGTCTAAACAGTTGGAGGAGCTTACTGGGAAGATGAAGGAATGCAAGCGGTAGGTGACTTACCTTGCTTTGACTTTAAGATCTCAGCACATATATATGGTTTAATGTTATTGCCCTATATCTTTTTATGTTCATGACATACTCTTATATTCTGTTTTATCACCAATAGTCTTTTTAGAAATTAACATATTAATTTTTACAGGTTAATTAAAGAATTTGATCAAGAACTTAAGGATCAAGAGAACCAGAATCCTCCAGAAGTTAATAAAAAACTTAATGAGAAGAAGCAGACCATGGTCAGTAATCTTGTTTTGCATTTTCTGTTTATGTTCTTTTTTCTAATTGTAACTAATTGCGCTCGTTTATTCCAGATCAAGGAACTCAACTCATATGTGGCCTTGAGGAAAACGTATGTTTTGGAAGGCTCTTCTAGTTTGTGTTGTTTTTCTTCCTAATTCCCATTTCTTTAATTTCCTCTCAACTTTATGGCTTTGAGAAAAAACATATCCATTGTTTTGCTGTCTTAGTTTAAAATTTAAATAGAATAAATAGTCTCACCTTGTTTGATGTCAAGGATGTTACTGCTTGATTTTTATTCAGTGTCACAATATGGACAACGTTGTAGTTGTAGCTGTATTATTGATGTAAATAATAAATAAAGAAGCTTTGGCATCCGGCCGTAGATATACTAGGAACAATTATTGTACATGCATGAGAAACTTGGAGGTTATTTTGGTCAGGGCATTTCTGAAATTGGACATGAAGAAAGTAATGACAACTAGAGAAATTCACAAAGGCTTTGATGTGAGATGATTGAATTTTAATTTAACCAAAGATTTTAGATGTTGAGAACAAATGAGAATAAATTGATCTTTGAGATAAATATATTACATTAGGAATCACTAATCAGTAAAACATCTCTTGAGTGACTAATTGTGTCCATCATTTCTCGATTTTATTTCCTTTTGTTACTGAATTTTTAGGTACCAAAGTAACCTTGGTAATAAAAGAGTTGAACTTTTTGATATGGGTGCTGGAACCAGTGATCCTGTGGCTGATGAGAATGTTAAGATGGCATCAGGTAATCAGTTTCTTCCTGTGAAGCATTAAGGGTACATCAACATTATATGGCTCTAATTTTTTTTAGCGTCTTCAAATTCTATATGATCCAGTTTTCTTATCACTGATCCCATCATTATTGCCCCAATCCATGTATCTGATACAATTTGACTCCGAGTTGTTGGGAAAAAAAATAAACTAAAGGAGAAGAAGAAAGAAGATTGTGGGGAATTTTGATGGAGAATCATTTATTCATTCACTAAATCATCTATCTATTACCTATTTATAGAAACAAAAGTATAGGGTGGATGGATTACAGGAAAGAAGAATTTTTAAAATTGTCCATCCTTCTTGCCCTTGGATAGATATGGATGGATAGGTCGAGAAGGAAAAATGGATGAATACGAATCCCTCTTATCCTTCATTTTGGTTTCACCCAAATTGAGCAAAAGACTCATTCGTCGGAATGAGACATCAGTTATGGTGGCAACAGTGAGGCATGGTGGAAGAAGTAGAGGCCTTGATTGGATGCTATTCTTCAAGGAACTTTTTTTCCTATTATGTGATGTATTTGTTCTTACAGATATGTCTAATCAAGAACTCGTATATGCTGGAAGGAAGCAGATGGATGAGACTGATCAAGTTATTCAACATTCAAAGATGGTGAAACACTAACCTTCATAAAACTTTTCTTAACTTGTTGAATCCTTTTTGATATATAATTTGTTCTCACAGGTTGTTGAGCAAACTATTGAAGTAGGCACCCAAACTGCTGCAAATCTCAAGGGCCAAGTAAGTTACCTATCATTAACATTGCCAGAATATTAAAATTGTCGTTTATATTTTCAAAACTCCTCTACTCATTTATCTTTGTGTATAAATTGTCACCTCTAGCCCAGGGTTTAGATTGTTTTTCAGCAAATATTTTGTAGCAGGTATCATTTCAATGGAAGAGATTTCCTTTTTGTTTAGTTATGCATATGAAGGCTGAGATAAACTAATTTCTAATGTTGTAGTTCACGACGCAAATATGCAAGATCAAAAACCCTAACTTGCAGAAATCTTTGTGCTCTAAGACCATCTCTCCTAGGGATTGATCTTGCTAGGTTCTAATCTACTGATTATCTTTAAGAGTATATGTTGTGCTCTCATCTGTAGCCCCTAAAATTTCTTTAGTGTCTTGTGCTGTGCATCCTTTGCTACAATCTCTACAAGTTTTTCAAATTTACAACACCTAGATTGCACCTTCACACAAGCAACAAGTACCTCTTTAACTCCCATACTCTCCATGGTTGCTCCATTTGGTGCAAAAAGTGCACCTTCACCAAACCTCTGTTTGCATTGCCTCTTGATGCCTCTTGGGCATGGAGGCAGTAATGACAACTGTCCTAGAAGATCTCTAGATTCATTGCCATTGCTGTCATAATTTTGTTTTTTTAAAGAAGAAATGGCAGAGAGTGGATGCACTCAAAAAAAGGGGAGGATTGAATTAAAGAGAACGACAAAAAGTGATAAACAAAAAGGGATGATTGGATTTAAAAAAAGAGGTGAGAATGGTATTATAAAAATGCATATTGAAAAAGTGAGAGAGAAAAGTGATGGATATTCACTATTTTCAAGTTTTTCTCTTCTTTTCTGTCTTATGTTGATTACCATTAGCTCTACCTTGCCATCCTTTATTAGTTTTGTGTGCTTGATTCAAAATGAGATTTGTGTCTATTAATTGTTTTTGACAACTGTATTCTCATCACTTAGTTTTTTCTGACATCTACTCCCTCTTTTGGAGCAAAATGATTGGAAACTCAGTCTCTTGATATTTTTCCTTGCACAGTATATGATCGGCATTTTAAATTCATTTATGTCTAATGCTTTTCTTTATGGATTAGAACATCCAAAGATGGATTTATCTTTTTTTTTTTCTCTTTGAATTTCCTCTTTCTCTCGAGTAGGCATCAAAATTTATATAGTCTTGGCTCTGCTATCCTCATATCTCTGAGTAATATCAGTTTTTACTCAGTCGTTGCTGAATTATTATCATCTCAAGAATAGGTGCTAGAATCCTAAACTTTGCCTTTCAATCTGTAACTTTTGCAAGGTTTCATCTCATCTTGATAAACTTTGAAATTCTGTTACCTTCTTCAACTTCATCCTTTGAATATCTCTCTCTCGAACATCAATCCACAACTCTTTGAAGATCTAGAGTGTGCATCACTAGGCTTTTAAACTGCTGCACTAGTATTAGGTTATTGTCTTTATCATCGTCAAATGCCTAAGTTAGTTTCATTTTTTTTAGTGAGACATTTTCTAGTTTATATAATAAACTTGGCATGGTTTTTTTTTTTTTTGATATTAGGTAGACATCCTTCCCCTCTAATTCACCTACTGATAAATCTGGAACACAACTTATACACACTTAGAAGTCAATCTTTAGAATATTTGTTTCTATTGGGATTCAAACCTTGTTCCTCTTCGTACTTTACCATTGCGTCACACCTATGGGGGCAACTTGGCATGGTACTTCTGCCCTAGCTTGAACTAAAGTGTCAGAATTGTTAGGGTCATCAACTATGTGTTGTGGGTCTAGTCCTATATTAAGTTTTTTTAGTTATATGTTATAATGTAGAGTTTTATGTATATCATGTAATACTTCTCTAATAACAGTAATATAATAGTTCATCCCTTACAAACTACTTGTAATTGTATACAGGTTTACTTATGGTCAATTTGGGTCCATTTATTTTTTTGTATTCTTAATTTAAATATACTACAACTATTGCGTTTAAAGTATTATTTCTAATGTTTATATGTTTTGAATTATTTTCATTTTCGCTTTAAAATGTGATCTTATATTTAGGATATCATAATGATGTCAACACTGAGTTAGATTTGCTGATTCAAAATAACAGAGAACCTATTGGAAAAAAATTTCAATAGTTAATTACAAAATATTGGCATATAGCTGTGTCTCTTGACCTAGTGAAATCACAATCTTTTCCTGATGCATAAGATAAACATGAATTTACCCAGTATTTCCATTTCACTGATGCCTTTTTGTCTACCAAATACCAAAAATGCCAAACATCAAAGTGATGCAGAAAATAGTTTCTTGGAAGCTGTTTTGGGTGAAATACAGTTTGGTACTTCTGCATAGATATAAGTTCTGAAAGACTAATGTAATTGTCTTAATTAATGAACTTGTCTCAGCCTATGATTACACTTTCTACTGATGCATAATTTTTCCCATGGTTTGATATGTGGTGATCATGAAGGTACGTACAGGATATGGCTTTAAACATGAACAAGTGAATCTTAGGTTGGGTCTTAATCTCTAAGGACTTGGCAGCATAGGATTTAAAAGTTGGAGCATGTTGAAATCTTCTTTTTATCTTGTCCACTGTACATTTAATCCTGTTATTTTTAGACAGAACAAATGGGTCGAATTGTTAATGAGCTGGACACTATCCAATTCTCAATCAAGAAGGCTTCTCAGTTGGTGAAAGAGATTGGCAGACAGGTTTGTCTCTTAAGTTTACATGCACTAGCTTTTCCCTCGTCTTTCTTATATTTTCTGCTTGCCTATTATAATTGCAAGCTCTGTTTCTTTTTTCTTGACACTAGTTTCCATGTAATTCTGCTCCTATCTTGATTGAAAATTCTTCTATTTTCAGGTTGCTACTGATAAGTGCATCATGTTCTTCCTATTTCTTATAGTTTGTGGTGTAATTGCAGTAATCATTGTAAAGGTACTACCATCGCACCTGTACTTGTAGCAGTCTCAATCATCATCTGGACCATATTTTCATTATCTAGTG
>JBAMHZ010000103.1:5679952-5700247 GCA_037177395.1 Alpinia galanga | reverse complement strand
GCCGCCCCTGCGGAGGCCGCATGAAGCCACGACAGCCCCTGCGGAGGCCGCGGAATGCCCTCCTGGCCCCCGCGGAGGCTGCGGGATGCCCCTGTGGAGGCCGCGCACATTGCCGTGGTGGCCGCAAAGGCCGCGCGATGCCTTTGCAGCCCTGTGGCCACCTATATCGTGCCAGACGGCGGGTGGAATGATAAATTCCGCCCGTATCATCCGGCATGGCTCGGTATTCCTATATTGTGTTACTTTGGACTTCTTCCTATTAGCTTGAGACCATCCATATAGCTAAAATATAGTTTTCCCAAATACGTCAATCTACGTAGGTTTGCACATTTCATCCAGCCTGACATAAATTAAGAATTTGAACTACAGTTGATTAGTAATATGGTTATATAGCTAAAATTTTGCATGCAATTAAGGATTAAATAAGTATATATTTTATTGTTTTATTCTGATATTTTACTACCCAAGTTTTAAAAAACAGAATGATGTTTCAAATGTCTTAAACATCTGAAAGCCAATGTCAATGAAATATATAACTGTATCTGAATTTTGTATTGGTGTTTTATTCTATATTAAATTTGACATTTATTTCCTAATAATCAATCCATCAATTATTGTTTGAATTAAATTGGATATCTTAGGATTTTGGCCACAATTGGTTCTAGATGCAAACAATATGAGACCAATTACTTTGGTGTGTCAGCATGATAAATAAGAAAACATGAGCATGGTAGGCTGGTCTTGGGTTTATTCTAGAATTCTATGTTTATATAGCAATTCAATAATAAAGGGTTGTTAAGAAAGCAAAATTCAAAATCTCAAATTTTGCCAAAGTTGCTGAACTTTGAAACTTTGACTAGAACAATACTGTTTTAGCGTCATGCTGACATTTTGATGAATTGTGTCGGTGGTGAATTAGATATAGAAGGAGATGAAGAAGAAAAAGAAGAAGATAAGAAAACTATACACTTAAATTCAAACTTTGTTTCCATCTAAAATAATTTATACATTATCTTGTATGGAGATAAGCTACACAACACTCAAAATAATAATAATAACAATCATCTCAATTTATTTTGACTTGTGTTTTAGTATATCAAGGGGTGTTGAGTGTTAGCATGAAACGATATTCATCAACATTAACATGATTGACACAACAATACAAGGTATTGAGCTTTGGTAATTTATCAAGAGGATATGTTTTGACTATTTTGCTTGGCACGATACAAGATTTCGAAACATGGTAAAAAGTATGTCTTTCTTTTGGAAAGATAGATATTTTCTAATAATGTAACTGATCCTAGAAACTTTTTCAGATAAAATAGGAAAAATCCATTCAAATACTAGATTCCATAGTCAATTTAAGTGATTTTCTTTTCTTTGAACTTGGTCATTGTTGAGTTTATAGCAGGAACAAACTAATTTCTTTTCCTATTTAAGTTCTGTTCATTTTTTCAATAGCTTAGTGTAAAAGTTCGAAGTTCAAATATGTATGAGAGAATATTTGACCTTCAGTATGATTAAACAATATGTTTTATTCCCTGAATTTTGCAGTTGTTGAACTGGACGTTTGACTGGAAATACATGGTTAGGGGTCTAGTTCTTGACAAGAAGAGAGGCAATATCTTGAAGGTAGTACTTTAGGTTTTTTTCAGCTTCCAAAGAAATGTTTAAGATTTGGATTTGATGATGGTGTACATATCCTATGAGCTATTTTTAAACATGCAGTTGTATCCTTGCTTTCTTGTTACAGCCTTTCTGTGTACATCTTGAACTTGCATATTTATAGCTTCACATTTTTATCTCTGCTGTTCATAGTATATGCACACTTGTTGTTTCTGCAAGCATGGCTTTGTGAATGTGTTAAACATGTCGAGAATTGCATTTCCTATTCAAGTATCCCTTTTTTTTAATTAAACAAGGGTTATATATATGTGTATAATATTTCTTCTAAGTTTCTTTACATGTACAATTGTTTTATGTTAGCTTTCTTGGACCTCTGCAACTGAAAACCACACTAGATAGGTGAACTCGATTTTCAAATTGTTTGCTAAAGAATTGTTGCAAGGATTGGAAACATTGGTGAGCTACTTTGTGGATTGTGGTAATTTTTCTATGGAAGCTTGCTGCCCTAGCTCACTGGACAACTGCAAAAGATCATTTTCTTTTACATTGTTCCATGTATTGTTACAATGATTTTTTGATGAATTGCTTGTGCCATTCTTAACATTATAGAACTTTTGGACTCTAATTTTATATAAAGGTTTGCCTAATTTACAGGACTTCTAATGCAATAGTCTAGGGTTTATGATATGAAATCGAGCCTTCTGCTAAAATTGGATCAGGAATAGTTAGATACCCACCATGGCATAGCACCTAATATCAAACTTCTTGTGAAACCAGAGCGTTCTCGTGATGCATGACAAAACATTATGTCTCAAACTACTATTTGAACCATATCTTATTTACTTCTACGTCAAAGTATACCAAAAGACTGCCATGCTTCAATTCTTATTTATATGTTCTGTTCATAGTAGGGGAAATATGCAATAGTAACTTTATTATGGCAATTTCATATTAAAATGTGAATATGTCATTTTAATTGTGCACCACTAATCTTTTATAAAAAACTTGTGTGATAGTTATTATTATTTTTTTATCAGATGGACCGACACAAGTATGTAAAAATAGCATACCATGGCTTCAAAGAGTTGTCTAAAGAAGAAAAAGTTTCAACATATGGAAATACATTAACTCGGGATTCCTTCGATGAACCTGATTATGCTCTGATTGACACTCTTTTCTCCCTAGCTGAAGCATACCTGTTTGCCCAGCTTGTTGACTTCATGGATAAGAACCATGGAAAATTTCCTTTTGGCATGGAGTATGGCCTTTGATCCTTGACTAGTTATTTCTTGTTTCCAGAGTTAGTTCTCCCACCATTTCTTATTTCTTGATTGGCACTTTAGAAACACAACAGAAAAAGGGGAATTTCTCCTTACCTTTTTTGATTGAAAATAAGAGAATTTATATCTTATACATGTTTGGATGTGTCACATAATATTTATTTAATCTGGAGAAGGCACCAGCTTAATAATGACATGGTATAGATAGTTCAAGTAATCAACGTTAAAGATGCAGAAGTTTTTGTTCCACATGGAGACTTTGCTTCAGAATGACAGCAGCCTTTTAGTCAAACAACAACAGCCTATTAATCACTTGGGTCTCTTCATCTATTCAGGTCTCTTGTTTGTATTCTATTTACATCCACTTACTTTTTTCTCATGTTTTAAGCTTCAAATGAATTATATTGGTTATTTCTCAGACCAGTTGATCGATATCCATAGGCCTATCCTTATCCTTGTTTGTTCCATGTCAAGTTTTCTCTTATACCCACTTTTTTGGCTTTTCATTTTCAATTATTTATTTATTTTTATCTTTCATGGTCTATCTTTGGTATCTTGGAGAAAATAGGATCTGCTTTAGTCAATTCCAGTAACACCTCAGCCAAATCTAGATTGGAATTCGCCAATTTTGAAAACTATGGTCAAAAGTGGTGTCTGATGTCACTTCAAGTGTTCATATAGGAGTATTAGGATGGATGAATAGGAGTTCAAGTATCATGAACAGTCAAGAATATTTTCCTTTTAGAGAGAGGTTCATTAGTTTCTTATTTGATATGATGGAGTAATGCATATTAAGTTTATTAAATGCTTCTGATCAAATTTATGGATTTTACATAATTGTTTTTTGAAATTCACTTTTTATCTACTATGGAAAGCTATCTTCAATTGGGATCAAGGTGTAAAATGTTGAGCCGTGTTGAAGTTTTGGGTTTCAACTAGAACAATACTGTTTCAGTGCCATGCTCATGTTTTGACGAATAGTGTTAGTGGAGACTTGAAAGGGTAAAGTGGAAGGAGATGAAAAAGAAAAAGGGAACACAACTATATTCCTATTTTGACTTTATGTTCTATTAGATGATACAATGTTCACATTACACTATATAACAAAAGCTAAAAAATAACAAGTAAGATTTCAATTTATCTTGACATATTTAGTAACATGTCAAGTGGTGTTGAATATACACACTCATCGACATGATTGATATAGTAATATAGCATAAATCACATGTGCCATCGAAAGGATATGTTTCAGTTATGCCGTTATGCCATTCAGATTTCAAGCCATGCTTAGGATCTAATTTTAGTTTTAACAATTATTTAGGATACTAAAAATATAGTATATTTATCTCATGTTTTCAATTTCTTGTGTTTCCTTTTGGTAAGTTCTAGACATATGGTTTTGACATTCATAGTATATCATTCTAAAACAGCTACAGTCGGATGTATAAAGATGTAAGGGCTGCAGTTGACTTGTGCCATCGAGATGGAACTTTGAAGCAAATGGTTGCTAAGGATCCTAGAAGGTAGCTGATATTTTAACAATGCAATTTGAGTTTATAGTTTTATTGCTACAGAAATATCACTACTTTTGTAATTGAAAGATGTTACTTATGTGGTGTATCACACCTTCCTATACCACTTGTTGACTTTGGTATTCTTTTGTGCTGATTAGCATCTTAGATTGTGCTCTGAGATTATTACCCCTCATCATGTATGACATGAAAATTTGTTTTGGATTCCTAGGTACATTAATGAAGATAGACTAATTGTTCCTTTGCTCAAAATGCTTCGAGACTCAGGCCGTTCTACTTTTCTAGTTACAAACAGGTATCCTTAACTCCCCAATTGCTAAAGTAGAGATGAGCATAAATAATTGTCCTTACTAGTTTTCAGACTCAAATCATTTGTACATGTCTTTAACTTCATGCATATACTCAATTAAAATGAAATGCAAGGGCAAACATAAGATGTGATAGGTTGGCTCTAGTTTTCAGTAGGACAACTGCTTAAGTCTTTTTCCTGTTGGGGTCAGCCAAAACAATATGTCAATGCAATGCTAATCAGGTTGAGCCCAATTCCAAACCTTGTGTTGAGCCCTAACAATTGGGACATTCTGACACAGGAGGAGCGAGATGGGAATCCTTCCGTGTGCAACGTTCGAATAGAGGGTTGCAAAGAAATTGGAGGGAATTTGCAAACAAAGAAGAGTCACCTCTAGATTTAAACGAATTGAACTTTATTAAAACAAGAGAAGATGCCTTTTCAAGAGTCCTAGCCCTTGTTTAAATAGCCTAGGAAATGAGACAAAGTTATAACCAATAAAAAAAAGTAACAAAAAAAATCCTGAACTAAGTCGTGATGACCTGGTTCGGGAGAACCGCACGGTGCCACACGAGTGTGCTTATGTCGTGTTCTCTGTTGGAACGACTCTGTAAGTCCTAGAACGAGACACGATCGTGCCCAAGGCACGACCAAGTAACGTCAGCCTCTGTTTTCGCCTCGTTCAAATTCAATATGAAGTATGCCCATGCGAGGGGGCATGGGCAAGCCATGCTGATTGATGGAGGTCTCAAATTCTTCTCGCCAAGGCTCAAAATGAAGTATTCACGCCAAGGGTCCATGAGAGTGTTGAAATCCTTGTTGGAGGCCTCAATTGCTTGTCGTTATAGCCTTGAAGAAGGCAGGGTTGTATTATAAGATAAGAATTAGTCGTACTACTGGATGCTCCTACATCACATTCCTAACTTCACAAAAGGGGATGCTTGGCGGTCTCTTGTTGGCCTTGACACAAATATTAAATTGAATGCTCTTTCTTGATTCAAAGTGAAGATAAATTAAAAAGAACATGATGATGGTGACATCGAGCCATTTTGCATGATGCTTGGCGGGCAAAATGATAAGTTTTACCTGTGTCAATCTACTTGGAATCATCTTTAAACCATGTGTAGGACTGTAGGCAAAAGATTAGTAGAGATATTTTACTAATATTGCCAACTAGGAGAGGATGGGATACGAGGCATAATGATCATCATACATATGTGGGATGATAAAAATTAGTGTAGTTGTTAGACTTTCTTATTTGTGGATGGTGGCATTGAGCCATTCTGCAAGATGCTTGGCTGGAAAACTGATAAGTTTTGCAATGTTAGAAGTTAATGTAGTCGTTAGACTTCTCTTATTTGATTTTCTGGTATATAAGTGGATTTTTTATTAAGTTGGATAACAAGGCCTTTGAAATGCTGATGCTTTATTCATTTGTTTCTTTTAATTTGGATTTCTCATTCTTTGATGTTTGAGTTTTTTCTCGTTGCATAAGAAGTCTTTTGAGAATCCATTAATTGCCACAAACAAGATCAGTCGTTGCTAGTTCTGATTAACTTTAATTACATGATTACTGAATTGCAGCTTGTGGGATTACACAAATGTGGTTATGAATTTTCTTTGTGGGAATTATAAATTGGATGGTGACCATGATGGAAACTACAGATGGCTTGAAAACTTTGATGTGGTTATTACTGGAAGGTAGGAATACATATTTAATGTTAGATTATATGTATTTTTGCAATCTAGCTGTAGCTTAGTGTGTACTACTTGTCAAACTATTTAGCTCAAAGCCAAGCTTCTTTCATGAAGAAAACCGTGCAAATCTTTTTGAAGTTGAACCTGAGTCTGGAATGCTGCTTAATACTGATAATGGGATTCTAGTTCCTCAGGCTAGTAACATGCCTTTTCCCCCTTTTGTATTTGTATATTTTAATTTGTAGTCCCTGTACAGGTAGGAAATACTTCACCAAGATTGCCACCTACACACTTGAATAGAACTTGTCGAGTCTTTCAGGTAACCCTCATTCTAAATAGGATTTAGGAGAGTGGATGAGTATTTCCAATATCTTGGTTGCTTTATTAAAATATTATGATATTTATCCTAATTTCTTGGTAATCTAATTCGATTTAGAGATTGTTATTTTGACTTCAATTTTCAGGGAGGTAATGTTGCACATCTACATAAGCTTCTCTCAATAGCTTCAAGTTCTCAGGTGCCTAATTCATTACTTTAATGCGAAATACTGTATTCTGTTCCTTGGATGAATTCTTGTAGAACTATAACTAAAAGCTACTTGAGACTTGCTTTAGTATTTCCATTACCCATTTTATGTAATATAATTTGGTTGACACTTTGGTAATTCAATAAGCTAATTGCATGACATATGTTTCCATACTCTTGTTTTGTTGAATGTGAAATTTTACTTGAATCATATGCAATAATGATCTTTCCTTAACAACCACATTTTTTTGGTATTAATAGGTTCTTTATGTGGGAGACCATATCTATGGAGATATTTTACGCAGCAAGAAAGTTCTTGGTAAGTAATTTCTATCCAATTTGATAGTTTATTCATGTCCTTTAGTTTTCTTCTTATATTCTTCATTTATTGTGTATAGAATCTTGTAATTGACGATCTTAATTTAGGAGCACATTGTTCTTTGTTTAACCCAACACATTCTTCTTTGTTAAACTCAGACCATTTTAACTTGGCATCTAAATTGTTTGTCATTTTAGTCTCAATCAATTTGATCTTAATACTCATAACTACCCATACATCTATATGCCGACTCTATCACCTACTGCAGTAGGGCCAAGGGAGACAAACAAGAAACCACTATGACAATGACTTTGAAAACAAATCTAATTCCCTAGGGCCTTGAGTCCATTGTTTCACCTGCTGCTAAGCAAATACCTTAACCGACATGTATTTGGGTGGTGGTTGTTGCTTCCGCTAAGGTCTACCTATGACATTGAGGACATAATTAGTCCTGACTATGGTGGCCTAATGTTCTGTGGTGCCTTCAGTAACAGACTTGTTAGTTTGATGTTCAATCCTATTACAGAAATAGCATACTTTCTCACCAAATGAGTAGGACTTTGATATGTTTTTGACATTTATATGTAGAAAACAATAGGGTGCACCCTTTGGAGTGTGAGACTCTTTAATTCAACCCTACTATGAAGGTCATGATAATCTTGATTGTCATGTACTCCATTATAGAATTCATTATGGCAAGATTCACTAGAAAACTTTTCTTGGAATGAGATTTATACGTGTCTGACTACCCTGCACTGTTGATGTTGCTCTTTCAGTCTAGTCATTTTTTGCTCCTAAGTAATATGTGTGCTAGTGGCTTTAATCTATATATCCAAGGAAACCATGTGCTGGTAGATGGTTATCAATGCAGAAGATAGATGATCTTGGATGGCAAAGTCTAGGCCTCAGAGGTGTGCATAGTTTGTAACTACCAACTTCAAGATTAACTCCTTTACTCCATCAAAACTAGATATATGTTCTACTACATTGCAATGTCCTTGTTTTATATGCATATATTTGTGGCTCTAGCTTTCATCAAAGTGTCTATGGGTAGAGCACACAATGGATGGACCCTTGAAATGCTACTCATGCGATAACCGTTAGTCCATTAAGTGTATGCCATGATGTTCCATGGTAGCTCTATCAAAATAGTAAGTACCAAAAATCTTCCAAACAGAAAAACACTTTGAAAGAATCCTTTGTTGTCAAACCACTTGCAAGCCTTCAATGAGTTGAACTTTTCCTTGAATAACCCAAACTTGCTAGACAATTTCATGAAGCTGATAATTCTGCCATACATTGTTTGCCCTCCCACTAGAATAACTGTTGGAGCACTACCAGAGTAAAAAAGAGATTAGAAGATTATGTGGTCTCAATTGGCACCTTTGAACCTCTTCTACTCTAATTTAACATGTGCTTCAATTAGTGTTTGCTCCACAATCTTGAGAGGTTGCTTAACTGCAACTTGGAATGGCACTGGCTCCATGATCTCAGCTAGTGGTGGCCCCACAATCACCATGAGTTGTATGTGCATACCTAATAACAATCTCCCTCTCAAGCTCGATTTCTTGACATGGCAAAAGATCCAAATAAAATTTCAAACCAATTTCAATCTCAATTTCAACACTAATACTTCCTATGTTCTTAAGGTATTTGTAAAACTTGATATGCCAAAATAAGTTCTGAGTAGAGAATTTGGGTTATCATTGAAGTTTTCAATTAAAATGACTCAATCAATTAAGTCCACAGGAAACAGATACATTTTTATTTTATGTCCAAACAAAATTGATTGACCTGCTCTAACACATCCAAATTGCCTAAAGTGACTCTCCATGGATATTGGTATGGCATGGAATTGATGATGTCTGCATGGCAATGTCTTTAACATTTGCTAAGCATGAAAAAACCATACACAATAATTAATCATGTCCACTAAAACACACCATGATAAATCTGTTAAATAAAACTAAAACTGCATAGAAATATCATCAAGCTCTTACTCGATCAAAAGCATGAAAAAACAATACACCATAATTAAAATCAAAATCAGATATTTTGATCGTATGACCATGTTTAGAGACTTTCAGCAGTTTATATAGTTATACTATTTGACTCATTTGAAGTTTAAGTTATATAGGATAGAGGGAATCTGAGAAAACTCATCATTTAAGAGATTTGTATATTACTAGCTCTAGACACATTTAGTTGACAAATAGTGAGAGTAACATGACTTGATACTTCTGATGAGGATACTTTATATGTCTGAGTGTAGGAGCACTTCCTTCTCTCCATCTTACTAGGGTGTCTCCTAAAACACAACCATATTTTGAAAGCTAAGGGCTTCTTCAGACAATAATCTACACAGGAAAATTTTTGAAATTTGAATTTATTTTAATGTCTCTGGGTCCAGTTAAGCAAATAAATTGTGCATAATTGTGATTATTTAAGTGTAGTAATATTTATGGACTGATTTTTCCTTCTAGAATAATATTCCTAAATGTGTACAAATTATTAACTGAATTTTTAACTGACAAAGGTTGGAGAACTATGCTTGTTGTTCCTGAACTCGAAAAGGAGGTTGAGCTTCTGTGTCAGTCAAGGGAAATGCGTAAGGTATTTGGAAGCTTTGTTTCTTACAGTTTTATAAAACAAATGAGGTATGGAAGACTTATTCTTAGATAGATAAATTAATATTGTTTAATAAAATCTCAGATTTTCTTGCATGCTATTTTTTTTTATGAACATTACAATTGCATTAAAGGTATAAAGTTTTGGGCGGTATTGATCCTAGTCTATGCTTGGTTGGTATGAACCTTGTAACATATCATAGTATCACAGTGATACTTAGTACTACAGAACCTATTCTTCAACAAGTGCAAATTGATGCCTCTATAGTTCATGTATAAAAATTTTCAGAAAAGCTCTTGTGATCACTAAGATCCACACCCATATTAGATACTTAGTCATTGTAATATAACTCAATATATATATATATGCTATGTAATGTTGTTCCCAATCTTTGGTCAAGGGTCCAGAAGACTAAGGCTTTAAAGGATTTAGGGTTTTCCTCTACTTCATTTCACCACTAAGAATTTTTATTTGATAGCGTCCATCCTCTTGACTCATCGAATATGCTCTTAGTCATTGCCTTCAAATTTGATGTTATCTTATCCTATATCGCATTCGAGTCGCCATGTATTTCGCCTAATACATGTACTCTTACCCTCTCTTTAAAAATATTTTGAATTCTATCATTTAACTTCCATTAGTTGATCTTAGGAGTCCTACACATTTTTTTATCAACTGATATTATCCTTGAGGCGCATATCTAACAACACTAATTTATATTGGGTGGTTAAATTTTCTCTAGGAATCATCTCGCAATCTTTACAATTTTTCTATCACTCTTTTTATCATAAAAAAAGTTAATTTGCGATTTATTATAACCACTTGAACGTAAACAAGTGTTCCTCTCTTTTTGAAAAACATATTAGTTATTATAATTTCATATGCTATCATGAAATCTAGTATAGCTTTTCCGTCTTTATTTCTTGATTCAAAATGATAGTTTCGTGCATTCTATCTTGTTCTTTATCTTAGACTCTTGTATGCCCATATAGATTTTGTCCTATTAAAATCATCTTGTTTGTTAAAGATTTTTGTACTACCTCATCTAGCTCTTTCCAAAATGTCTAATTGATGTCTTTATCTAATCCTACTTAAGATACATATATGCTAATTACACTAATAGTTTTTTTTAACCACTATCTTGAAAGCTATAATCCTATCTCCCTTCTAAACTACTCCTACTATATCATCCCTTGATGAATAGTCTAAAATAATACTTACTCTATTTTTAGTTTTACTTTTCTTATGTACTATAACTTAAAATCTTAGTTCTCTAATTTCTTTATTGTCTCTCCATTTCATGTTGTCTCTTATAAGTACAAACATTAATTTTTCTTTTAATCATTGTATGTACTATCTCTGTTGCTTTTCTGGTGAGCATTCCTACATTCTATATTCTAAATCTAAGACAATCTATATTCTTATAATGTATGTTCTTATCCAACATAGGTTGTGAGAACTTTTACGTATTTAACAATACACTAGGTTCTCATGGAGATGCAGCTGTCTTTGCTGAGACATTACAGTTGGACCCTACAATAAGTTTCTTTCGGGGAACAATCTACCATTAATACAATAATTTGATGAATCCATACTTAACATTTTACTTTTGTTTGATGTTGACCGGAAATTTAACATAACCCTCCTTTATTCGGGTCTAGGACCAGGCATGGTGGAATATATTTGTTGTGGGAAGAGTTACATTGGCTTTTATTATTTTGATTTTTCATGAATTTTCTTTATATCTATCATCTTAAATGGTTAAGATAAACATCCAACTATATCAATTTATTTGGGTAGTTTGGCTAATTAGCTTGTTTGGATTGTTATACTATTGATATGCAATTTAAGTGATTAAACAACTAGTTTGAAAAGTGAATAGGCATTGAGGTCCTTTGATTCAATTTTGGGTTCATTTATAGCTTTGCCTCTTCATATAAAGTTTTATGCAGAATTCTCCTAGAACTTGATACTTTACTAGGATATATTTAAGCATCCTTAATTATTACAAAATTATAACCCTTGTTCTTCCCTAATTTTTACTAGTCTGGTGCAATTTGAGAGAGATCAATTGGATAATTGAGTTAATTATTCTAATTGATTATTAGATGATTTAATTGGAATAAATTTATAGTAATTATTGAATTGAATTGAAGGGCCTAATGACAACATTAAGTGCTGATTTATGCAATTAAAATTGAGAACCTAATTGAAATTTATTATAATGACTAATTTCATAAGAGTTGTAGGTATTAGCTCGGATATAAATTGTTTTAGAAATTATTTTCTATAATTGTTGTAGAATTTTAAAAAGTTTAAAATAACATTTTTTGTGAAATTATTTTAAAATTGATTTTTTTTTCAAATTGATTCCCAGTTATAGGCTTTTACATTATATTAGGAACTAAATTTGAATTTTTTGGAATTAAATTGATTATGCTTGACTAAATTTTTTTTAGATGGTTTAGAATCAACTATACAAGTAGGATGCTTGTGATAATTTTTTTTTTTGTAGAAAATATTTTTTTTCTTCCAAATCCTAGCCAGTTCTCTCAATCTCCCAACTGCCACCATTGACTCTGGTTGACCTAGTGCATTGCTGTTGATCCTTCTCTCTCAATGTTCAATACGACTAGCTTTCTCTTTCCCTTTCAGATGTTAGCAACTCTACGTTAAATGAGATCATTGAGTCATATTGACTGCATAGAGGTCACACTTTTTGCTACTATCCATAGAAGGTATATTTTGTTTTAAAAGTTTGTTTGGACTTCTGTTTTGTTATGATGTAAATTTGTAGATTGAAGGATTAAAATTGGAAAACATAAAAAATTATCTGCACTTTTGTCGTGCTTGCAAATTCTTTCACTATGATGATCTTAATAGTAAAGTCATCTTTATTGTTATCTTGGATCTCAATTTGGGGAAGTTGTCGAACAAATGTTGAGTTAGGAAGAGTTTTAAGATGGTTTTAGTACTTATTTATTTTTTTTAAGATAAACTCTATGGTTTATGATTTGGTATGATTCATGATTCAAAAATTTACTAAAATGATTTACGATTCAAAGCTTAATTTGACAACCTTGGTCTAAAATGAAATATTAATGAAATAGACAATACTCCTTGTTCCTTGGCTCACCAAGATTTTAGGTGCGTCTGTATCTCAACTAATACTGTGGAGAGCTATGGTCAATGCCCTGCTGGGGTTGTTGAGGCAAAGAACCCACTAAAATTAGCTTCTGACATTTTATGAGAGGGCGTAATATTTTGTACCAAGTGGTACATGCATATCACTAATGGACCACCCATAATGGCTGGTTTAGCTGCCTGCATTTTTTGACTAGTGCATGCTACTTGTACAGTTCTATAAACTTTGATTAAATTCTTTTTCCACTGAATCTTTTGAAAGGTTTTTGTTTTCTCAGGATCTTGCTTCTTTATGCACAAGGTCTTAGCAGTGCTTTGTTGGTGTTGGGTGTAGCAGTGGTTTTTAAGTTTTCAACATTCAATAAATTATGTAATATGAGGGGGAGCCTTGGCGCAGACACTGGCGCAGGCACAACGGTAAAGTTGTTGCCGTGTGACTTGGAGGTCACAGGTTCAAGTCACAACAACAACCTCTTGTAAAGCATGATAAGACTGTATATAATAGACCTTTCTTCGGGACCCCATATTCGTAGAAGTTTCATGCACGGGGCTACCCTTTAATGAATTATATAATGTTTGATTTAAATGGCATTGGCCTTCTGTTTCTTATCCAACTTTTGAAAATTTAAGAATGCAATGTATAGTAACAAACCTACATGATGATCATCCTGACCTTAAGTATATTTTCCAGACAAAACTTTAGAAACAATTGGAAGAAAATTGCTTTTGATTTTGTTGGTGTCTTCTAATAAAATTTCGAAGTCCAATTTGTTTCATTGTAGATAAAACCCTGTTAGAGTCTAAGAAAGCAGAAGTTAATGAGGTCTAGAACTTATGGTAAAATGAAGTAGCAAATTTCTAGATTATGGTAGTAGAGCAATTTTATCTTGAAGCAAGAGCGCAACTGCACAAGTATTTCGGGTCATGAAAATTTCCTTTTATGCATACTAATTATTATCAATGGATAACATGCAATCCTTTATTTAGTTATTCTTGTTCCAACTTCATGATGTTTAAGCTGATGGATACCTTAATATTGGGTTTTTGCATCATTGATATACTGAGAATTCTTCTAGATGAGAACTGTCCACTGTTCTAGCATTAGTGGGAGCTTTGAACTCTTTTGTTCTTTCAACTCTTGCTCTCCACTCAGTAGCATACCCAAGTTTGTTAATTTGTAATTTTATGTCCAGATGCTGCGACAGTTGAGGATGGAGACTGACCTTATAGAGGACAAAATTCATCATTTCAAGTGGTCTCTCAAGTACAAAATTCCATCAATTCTATCCTCTATTCTTGACCGTTTGTCGATTAACTAAAGCATTGTGTGCATCTAGTTTATTTGTGTGCAACAATCAAAGTCATTTTTCTGTCGCAGGTTTGATATTCTTGATGCCAATGAGGAACAATGTTTGTCAGCTGAACTTGATAAACTGGAGGTGAGTAGTAAATGCAAAGTTATAACTGGAAATACATTATAGAATTCATTGAATTTGGCATTTGGTCTCAAACTCCAAATATTTTTCTGTTGTGCTGGATACAACTAATAAGGTCCTTGGTTTCAAGTTTTATTATTAAATAAAAGAAAGAAAAAAACACAAAATGCACTAGAAATCTTGTTAAAGCAAAGCATTTTGAATAAGTTGTCATCTGAATTATGAGACTTGCTCTCTTCTAAATTTAGAAATACATGATATGTGCATTTATTTAACGAGTTGATTAGACTATCAGTGAGAGCTCTTCTTGAAAATTTGAAAATTATCTTTGATTGTCCTTATGAATACTTTTCATCACTTTTCAATTTTTCTCAATCGCCCATCTCTTTTCATCAAAGTGTGTTACCATTACCATTGTTTTATACAGATCCAAACTAGTCTATTGATATCCTGTCTTGATTTTTCCTCCTGATATCTAACTTGAAAATACCATGGTACAAGATGTCGACCCATGCTGGTCAACACAAGTAAAATTTATTATTCCATCTGTTGATCGGCATGGCACCAAGCTTGGAGCCACTATGACCTTGCGGCAGGCCGCGACCGATGCTCCTCCTGGGTTTTTTATAATCTATCTTTCTTCTTTTTTTCTTTGCTTTTCCTTTGATAAATTTTTCCCCTCCAACCATCAATATTTTTTTTCTCCATTCGTTTATATAATTTTTTCCTCCATCCATCTATGGAAGAATAAAAATTTTTTTTTTCTTGTATCTATCCATGGTTAATTCACGTGTCTACGAGGTAAATATAGAAAAAAACGTTAAAGATGAAAGATACAGATTATTAGGAATGATAAAATAAAATAATATAATATAATATCTAATCTTATAAAATATACTAGTACTAATGAATTAAATAATTTTATATATAAATAAAGTTTAATTTTAAATTGATCATAATAAAACCAATTTGATCATGCCATGTTTATTTGGTGAACTTCATTCAATTAACCCTAAATTGACTTTTACTCTTAAACATCAAATATTTCACAAGATAATGTATCAAATCTAACTCAAAAAATAAACATATATAGTAATCAAATATGAATTAAAAATATTTTTTAATTAATATATTTATATTTTTAAAAGTACTAAAGCCGTATTGACACGGCATGATACGATACTAAAACCGTATCATTCCGATCATGAATTGAAATTTTGGCACAACTCGAATTTTAAACCTTGGATAATACGACTGATCCTTTTTCTGCAACAACACTTCATGATTTTTCTCTGAGGCCTTACACCAGTCTACCTCTCTTTCTCATCTGATATGCTCATTCAATATTTTATAATTTGTACATTTCATGAAGAGTTACCACCTTCAATGATCTCTGACTTAAGAAAAAATGTGCATGTTGCATAATACAATAATCATGAGCTTTTCATGATAAGCGGGTGTGTTTCCTTTGGTTCTTTTTGTTTATTTGCTAGATACAAAGGGAGAAAGTTCGTTGTCTTCATCAAGATGCCCAGAGGGAATTTCATCAAAAGGTAAATAACAAATTCCTGTGCAACTGTAGAGATTTAGATTGCAAATGCTACCTTGAACAAAAACAATTAGTTTTTATCTTTTAGAAAACAAATTGCATTTTATTATAGTAGCTATGTTTTGCGTTTTATATTCCTTTATTCTAGAAACCAGAAACGAACCATGTTCAGCATGTTTGAGCTTTCATGAATGCTTAGGAATTGAATGCTCCCTCAACGATGAGTGTATTCTCATAGCTTAATACAAGTGGAACTTATAGAAAAATATGAAAAACAGAAGGATATAAGAGAAAAATATATATTTTTCATCTCTGTAAATAGGGCCTTGATTTCTTTGTCATGTTTGTGTTCTGTTCTACGATGCAGTTTCATAAAGTATGGGGGCAACTTATGAAAACTGGTTACCAAAATTCACGCTTTTCACATCAGGTATCTTCCTGCAAACTAGTAACTTCTGGGGCTATCCCCATTTTCTTCCCCAAACATTCTGATACCTGATTTCTCAAAAAGTCAATGTTATTGTATCTTTCTGCAGGTAGAGAGGTTTGCATGCTTATATACAAGCCAAGTGACAAACTTGGGATTATACTCACCTGACAAATACTACAGAACAAGTGAAGATTTCTTGCCTCATGAAATTGATATTGTTGGACTCTAAGAAATTTATGCTGCTGCAATGCTCTGACTTGGGGATGAAAAGGTACCTCTCAAAATTGAGAGTGCTTCTACAAGAATTCACGAAGCATTTATTTTCTTTGAAATATTTCTAACCAAATGTGAAAGAAGTATATCTCAAAATATGTAATAAAAAAGCAACATCATATTCCTGTAATACTGACTGCTATAAAAGAATTGTTAGAGCATCCACGGTTGTCCATAATGCTACAAGGGTATATCTAATAGGATGCAAACTATGCAAAAATGCTCCAACTCAATAGACTTCATTGCCATGATCCAATCTTTTATTATTAAATTAATTATATTTGTTGTTTGTGCATGTAAGACCTTACTGTAATTAGCATTTCTTTCCTAAAGTTTGTTATGTCAATTGTTGTGGTTAGGATACAACATATATAGGTGACCGACACAAATCTCAAACAATGTTTGATTAAGAGATTTAGGTAGATCTATTTGTGAAGTCTATTTTTGCCTGAATTGGATTCTGAAAGAGCAAAGAGTTCTTTGAAAGAAATTTGTTTTGTTGTATTAAAATTAGTTGGTTGCTAGTTTGAGGTGATGAATCTTGGCTGATTGAGGTCGTGCATAATCGGTACGAGGTGGAGAAGATAGTTTGTGGTTAGTTGGTTGAATGAATTTGATTTCATATGCTTTGGAGCAGTGACTTGTTGCGGGGTTCATGGTTGGCTAACTCCGGTGTCATCTATCCTTTAGATGTTTTGGTTTAATTGGGTTTTGCAACTTATTACTTTCATGGCTTATAATAAAACATATAACTTACCCACAATATAAACTACCCTTGTCTTGCCTTGGTTTCCATGAAGTAATATACTTTTTGGAGTCCTTAGACACCTGATACAAATTTAGGATTTTCTATAAAATAAAAGTTCTTATTTTTCCAAGGATGCCTATAATTCATACCTGATCATCGTAGGGCGTAGTAGTATCTTACTATGTCAATTTTTACCATTTTTAATTTGTTATAATATATCTATGTATTTAGGATAAAATTCATTAGTCAACCTAAACATGTTAGAATCACTTCAAGCCTCAAATAATTTCTTTTAGTAAAAATTTAAAATTTTAAGATTTTAGAACCATCAATGAGTTTTAGTTGATACTCATTAATAAATTTAGACAAGTTATATTTGGTCCAAACTTACCTTGCGTCTCACCGTACTTAAAATCTCTTGATTCGTCACTAAAAGGTCAATGAGTTTTCTAGGCTTAAACATTATTTATTCCCTCTAAGATTGCACTAGTATGCTCCTTACACTTTTTTGAGTTTATCCATGCTAAAGTTTCATAATTCTTGGATCATTTAAGCTGATTTAAAACATTTAGATTCAATCCAAACATGATCCATTGTCTTCACTCCACTCTCATGAGTTTCATCAGACTCAAAAATTTATGGTTGATGACCCCTTTCAACCTGAAGTGAATGTTCAAGAGAAAAAAAAATCAACTTTCTTGACTTTTAGCAAAGTGTCATTATTGAATCTAAACACCTCTAATTCATTCTAGGATTACACCAATAGGATCCTGGTACTCCCATGAGTCCATTCAAACTAAAGTTTTATGATTCTAGAATCATATCAACCATAAATAAATTTTAATCAAAATTCATTAATGGACCAAGAACATTTAGATTTAGTTCAAACTTAGTCCTTCCTTCCATTCCCTTAGGTCTCACTAGTTTCAAACTCTATTGACCCTAAACTGTTTTAGCTAGGAGTAATTGTTGGCAAAAATTCGATCCTCCTAATTTTTGGCGTGGTATCATTGAAGGTCTTAGACACTTTGGACTTAGATACTTTGAACAAATAGATTTCTTACATTCTCCTAAAGTTTCAGTATCCTTGAGTCATTTTAATTATCAATGAGTTGTAAGTAAAATTCATTAATAGATCTAGAACATTAAAATTCAATTCAAACCTAATCCATTGCCTTCCATCCACTCCCCTAAATATCACAATGTTCGAACTCTATTAACCTATGACCCCTTTTAGCTTGAATTTTGACATAGTTTCATTGCTAGACCTAAACATCTTTAATTCACTTTGTGATAGTACCAACATGCTCTTTGCACTTTCTTGATTTGTTCATGCTAAAATTTCATGATTCCCAACCCATTTAAGTAATCAATAAGTTTTGGCTCCATGATAAACTTAGAACATTTAGATTCAGTCCAAACTAAGTCTGTTGCTTTCCTTCTGTTCCTTTGAGTCTTATCATGCTCAAAACCTCTCAACTCATGGCCCCAGCCTTAGGTGACTGATAGATAAAAAATTCAATCTTGTTGATTAGTGACACAATGTCATTACTAGATCTATATACCAATAGGATCCTTGCACTTCCTTGAATATCTCTATGCTAAAATTTCATGATTTAAAGACTTAAAAACTCATAAATGGAGCTTGAATATTTAAATTCAATATAAACCTAGTCTATTGTCTTTTTTTACTCTCCTGAGTCTCACAATGCTCAAAGTTTATTGACTCATAACTACTTTCAACCTAGAGTGAATGTTAAAGAAGAATCAACCTACTTAACTGTTAACACAATATCATATTTAGACATAGATATCTTAGATTCACTCAAGGATTGTACCAATATGCTCCTTATGATCTCTTGAGTCGATATCTTAGATTCACTCAAGGATTGTACCAATATGCTCCTTGTGATCTTGAGTCTATCTATGCTAAAGTTTCAAGACTTCAAAGCTATTTTAGCCATTAATGAAATTTAGTTAAAACTCATGGACCTAGAACATTCGAATTGATATTAAACCAAGTTCATTACCTTATTTTCAATCCCCCGCTCTTACAATGCTGAAACTCAAAAAATTTAGCCTTGACTTCTGGTATAGTGTCATTGTAGTACTTAGACACTTTTGATTCACTTTAGGATTGCACCAATAGATTTGTTGTACTACCCTAAGTCTATTTATGCTAAAATTTAAAATTCTAGAGTTATTTCAACCATCACTAGTTTTAGTCCATTGCCTTCTAACTCCCTTGAATCTCACAATGGCTGAACCTTATTAAACGAGGACCTCTTTCAGCATGGAGTGAATGTTAAAGAAAAGATTAGCCTTCCTAACTTTTGGTACTATACCACATTTTAACCTTTACACATTAGATTCATTTTTGGATTGCACTATTATGTTAGAACCATTAATGCCGCTAGAAGAAGAGGTGAATAGCGACTTGAGATTTGTCATTTGTTGTGCTCATTGTACTTGTATAGAGAGAGTTAAAATGCAATGGAAATAAAAATATAAAACAAAACAGAACAAGCACAGAGACATCTTAATTTTACATGATTTGGAACTGTTGATTCCTAATATCATACCATTGTGCTCATTGTACATGTTATGATTCGGTCCTCCTTGACATGTTTAGATTTTCTATCTCATACCTAATATTTGGTCTTCCATGAACTATTAGAACTTCACCACCATTAAACATTTGATCCTCTATGACCTGTCAAAACTTTATCACTCATGTTTAACATTTGATCCTCCATAATCTGTTAGGACTTTACCATACATGTTAAGTGTCTGATCATTCATGATCCACTTGAGCTT